>WEIV01028617.1:149496-197993 GCA_013390005.1 Calyptomena viridis | reverse complement strand
AATTTTTTGTTTTTTAGGGTGTCCCAGTTTACCAAGTTTTCAATTTTTTTTTTTTTTTTTTTTTTTTGGTAGTCCTGACTCAATAGCTGAACGTGCTCTCTGGTCTCAGACACGGGGAGAAGGTGGTGCTGGATACCTGTACATGTTCTGGCAGGTGTCCGTCAGTGTGTTGGGAATGGAAGAACACAGAGGAGGGGATGTGTGGCCGCAGCTCCAGGGGGAACCACTTCCCTCTGGCAGCAGAACCAGGGCCCAGAAAGCTGCTTCAGAGCGGCTTGGCTGGATTTGTAGTGCTTCCCCACATCTGAGGGAAAGCAATGTCCTGCTTGGCCGCATAAGGGATGTAGATGTCTTTCCCACTCCTCCTGCCTCCACTTTTCTTCATTCTCCCCCATTTACTTAGGCTTTTTACAAAATAGAGAAGAAACACCCTGCAGTATTGAGTTGGCTGCTGGTGTGGTATTGCTGTTTTGCCAGGGGACGAGGGTCAGCACAAGAAACACAGACAATAACTTTAAGAAACAAGTGCATGAATGTATTTTAGTGCAAACCAGCAAAGAATTACAAAAGAAGCAAAGAATTGCAAAGGGATAAACTTAACAATGCACCTGATAATTACCACAAAGAGTGTCTACAGTGACTTAGAAAGATACATCATCAGTTACCCTTTAATACATTACCATCATCCAGATTTGCACATCAGCTGGGGGGCTCCAGTCACAGCAATGGATTGGAGAACCACTCCCAGTAACTGGGAAATCCTACACAGTGTGCCCACTTGTAGGTGAGGTTTCCATCTTCACGGCAAAAGGGACCACCTTTTATATTGTTAAATAAACAAGCTTTCATCATTACTTTGTGTGGAAAATATCTGGCTTTCTTCTCTCCTTGTGTTTCACCCAAAGCCTGGCCAGGGCTCAGAGGAAAATCAAGGAAGTCAATTTGCACCATCTATTGTCAAACAAGGCCAGCCATCTTCCATGGCCTTGACCAGTCTCTAAATACAGAAAAATAGATACATTCGTATCTCACCAAGGAACAGATGCAAATCTTCACTAATACAGATACCAATGTATCTTGCCAACAAACATACATGTTCACACAGGTGTAGTCATACAGAATTTTGGCTAATAAGCAGATACATGGCTAAATACAACATTAGATTTGAAGGTTCATCTAGAGGTCAGCTCTGGCTCAGGGCCTGTTGTTTAGGCCCCAGCACCTGAATTGCCAAGAAAGGATTCATTTGCCTTATGACAGTGGTAAACACTTGCATACAATTACTTATCCTGTATGTTTCTTACACATAACAAATAGTGCCTTGCTTGCTTTATGTCCATGTTGTGCCTAGGCTGAGTCTCCTTTTAGAAGCCTCAATACAAAAGCTATGCTGGTGTAAGAAGCGTGAGACGATTTCCCCACCTTTTCATCACAGATACATTACCAAATGCCTCACTCCAGACAGAGTTACATTGTGGAAAATGTGTTGAGTCACCATCCCTTGAGATATTTAAAAAGAGGTGTAGATGTGATACTTAAGGGCATGGTTTATTGGTGGACTTGGCAGTGCTGGGTCAATGGCTGGACTCAGTATTAGGTCTTTTCCAGCCTAAACTATACTACGATTCTATGTTTCTATGAATTGTTTCTCCAACAAGCAGGCTATTTCTCTCCTATATTCGATAATTAGTGATAAATTGTGTCCCTTTTGGCTGCTTGCCCACTTCACTTGGCAAGTGCAGAGCTTGCATGTAAAGCTCAAGGAATCTTATTCAATTGTTTTGGTTTGTGTTCTCTCCCTTTCTTAGCTGGGAATTGTTAGTGATCACAGTGCCTTCAGGCAGTAATTTCCTGTTGCATATTTTCTGAAACCATGTGAGGGATTGCTTTTGATGAGCTTTCCAGGGGCCTGCTACAACTGTGCTTGCCTCGTTAGCAAAACCAGATATAGCCTTCAGCTTCTTGCCACCCTTTTTCTCTTGCCATTCAGGATTGTTTTATTTTCCCCTCCTGGGATTTGGATGCTTATATGGATCATGCAGTCTCTGATGGCAGGTGTCACAAATTTGCCTAGGCTAGTACAAAAAAATGGTGGGAAGAGAGGGGTCTGAGCACTAGTGGTACTTCATAAAGGATTTATGCAGTGCTTATATCCTAGACCAGGGTTTACCAAATGATGGTCCATGAAACAACAATGGCTGTTCATGAGAATGTATCGCCCTTATGCTATTCTTCAGTAAGGACAGAAGTCGTTGTAAAACTCCTAGAATTGAAGATGGCAGGCAGCCTAAAGGATATGGAAGGATTGAGAAAAACATCAACAAGACTGCAAAGGATCATTCTGTGCATGCCTGGTTCATGCAGTGGAGCAGACTGAGGTGATGCCCCAGCTGTACCTGAACTGAGTCAAGGATTCTTAGGGCCAGAAAGAGCATCCAGCAATGTAGACTTGATTTTGTCAGGCCTGTGTACCAATACACCCTGCCTACCACACAGTCAGCTGAAAGGTGCATCATTCCAAGGAATGTGATCATAATTTCTGAAGGCTTTATGCCTGAACAAAGCAGTGCTCACTTGTCAGAGTCCAGGATATCGAAACTGCCCCTCAGATTGCCCTGGAGGGTCTGGGACCCTCACAGAGACCCCAGGAGGATACAGTTTTTGATCTGTGTCCCTGGGAAAAGCTTCCAAAACTCATGGAAGAAGCAAAAACAACAAAAATATAATTGGATCATAGTTCAGTTTGTCATAGAAGTGAAGGTTATAGTTTTAGGTTTTGTAGTATAGATATAAAAGAAGACAACATGGAGGATTTTGGGTGTTGCCTTAAGTTCTTTCTTCTTCTTCTTCTTTCTCTTTGTACTGCAGTAGAGCTGGCACTTACAGATTGGTAGAATAGATTTGAGGTAAAGAAGACGTGTTAGTAATAAGTTAGGATTATTGGTACTGAATTGTAAATAGAAGATGTGCTATCTGTTAATTGGTCATTAGTGTCCTTAAAAACCTAAATACAGCCGCCATTTGAGGCATTCCACACTCTACTCCCTCTCGCTTTGTGCTTCCACACTTTGCAGCAAACGCTTTTCGCAGCACACGCTCTGGTGTGTTAAACCCAGGTTTGGGTGACACGCTGAAGTTGTGATAAAGCTTAATAAACAGAAGAAAAACTGAGAAGCTGCGAGTTTTATTCTTTTATCTGGTACTGGACTTTGATAACAAGAAGAAATTTTTACAAGCATTTTTACAAGAACATAGTAACATTCACTGCTGTGTATGCAGATGTGGGTTTTTATGAACATTCTTCTCAACTCAGCTGCTTATTCTCCCGTCCTCCTGGGTGCAGTGCTTCGTGTGTTCATGGGGCCACGCTCCAGCCTGTAGAATCCTCACTCAGAAGAGTCAGACCAAAAAGGATGCTTTCCTTCTTTTCTAAGGACTTGTTTAGAAAAAGACAATTTATGACTGTTTTTGTGGAGCTGGGTGTCTATCTGAAGGCTGATATTGGGATCCTTGCCCTAGTTTTATGCAGTGTAAATGGCCTGGAGCTTGTAAGAGCTTGGAAATGCCCTCTTCTGACTGCTGAGAGATTTCCACACTGAGACTTCAATGGGCACTGTGGCATCATCAGGGGCTGCAGTCAGTCTGGGTGAGGAGAGGTATTGTCATGAATTCCCACAAGCTCCATGGTCTCCTGAATGCTCTGAGGGAAGCTATGCTATTCAGAGCTTTGAAAGACCAGAGGCAGCTTGAATGCTCTTCATTCGTCTCCTCAGCCCCTGGACTGAAAGCTTTGTGCTGTCGCAAAGCATTGCTTAATATTGTTGTGCCTTTACAAGGCGAAACGTGGTCTGCTTGCCATCATGGTACCTTTCACACAGCATCTCTGTCCCTCTTCTCTTTCAAATAATAGGGTTTAATGAGCAGAACTGAGTATTTGTGTTTATGTATAAAATCTTCCACGCATTTATCAAGGATGTGTCCAAAAGCTTTAGAAAAGAAGAAAAAATTTCTTCTGTCTGCCTTGCAAACTTCTATAAAATTGAATGCCAGAAAATCTCAGTGATTGTTTCTGGTGTGCCACTGTACTCAGTGAAACGTACTATATATGTTAGTAATTGTTTCTCTATGCGCATCACAATAGTGAAGAGTTAAAATTGTTAATGATCTTTCCAGCAGCCCAGCTATTTTTCATCTGCTCATTGAGGCCATTAATCAACATACCCAGGATCACTTGCGCAATATTTAGTAGCAATTAACCTATGGCTATGGGAATTTTTTTCTATTTCTATTCTAGTCTGCGCATCAAATAAAAGATGTATCCTAACACTGTTTTTTGCTAATTGAAAAGGCTAGAAAACAAAAGTTCTCAGACCTACATGGACCAGCTTGATATGAGAAAAGAGGGCATCCAATATGCTGGAAAAATGTTGCATTAAATACTTTCCCAGATAGCTGAACATAAACTGACTGCATGCTTTCCGCTTGCCCTTCCTAGTGTTACAGAGATGATACATAATGAGCTGTGTTGCAGTTAGTTACTATGTATTTTAAAAGACTTACTGAAATACTACCTTGGGAAGAAAAGAAGCTGTGTATGTATTCTCCCAGCCTTTGTACTGCTCCACTGTTACTCCGTTCTTGTTCCTCAAGCACTCAGTATCACCTCACTTTTCACTAGAAAGATGCAGGATCAAAATGTTTCTAGCGTTACTCCAGTGGTGTCAGCAAAGTTACACCCAGGGAAATCTGCAGCTCTAATATATTCTGTCTGCAAACTTTATTTGACTGGCAAATATTACTGTATGTCTTAATAGAGTTTCTTTATGTCACAGAAGAAAAGAAACAGGAAAGTTAGTGAGAAATTGAAGAAACAGTTTGCCTCCAAAATTATTGCAGGGGACTTTTGTGGTTTGCAGAACTTTGCAAGATGGCAAATTGAAGATGTCCAAAAGAACAACACGCGACATAAGCAGAGCTGGTGCAGTATCCCAAATGTATTGACATGAATGCAGAGGACTGGTGCCTCCCACCCTAGCATCCACCGGCAGCTCTATATGGAGATTGTCTAGAAATCTCGATGCTGCCTAAAGCTAAAGGAATGTCAGGTCCCGTGACTGTGATCAAAACCAGCTTAGATACAGTAGCTAATGCAACAATGACAAATTTGCACCAACACACCCACTGCCATTAGCCTTAGTAAGCAATGCAGGTAGACTTCTACCTGGAAAGGAGTGTTTTTCATGTGTACATCCTTCTGTTGTCTGTGTTTCAGAAGTGCAAGAGGAAATAGTGCAGTCCTCTAGTACTGCCAGCAGTAGCTTTGGATTCTAGAAGCAGAGGTAGGGCTAGAAAAAGAAATTAATTACCTGTCATGCTGTAACAGCCTGTTTGCATCACTAATATATGTTTTTTGGTTAATAATAAAGACTGAAGGATAGTAATAAAGTTATTACTAAAGTATCCACAGCAGAATTACTTTATTTTCTTGTAAATGCAAAGGTTCGTGTTTGTTTTTCATTTTCCTTTACCCCAGGCTCTGCAGGGAATGTGTTCATGGTTTGTCTCAGGTTAGACTGAAATTCAGCATCACCAATTTTTGCAGCATTTGTCATTGAGCCATGCAATTCTAACATGCAGGACTGTAAGAGAAGCCTATATATAGTTATTGTCTTGGCCCTTATTTATATCAGAGACAATGCCAGTTTCTAGCCCACGTTGTTGTGGGGGAAGGAGGCTTCAACACGTGACAAAAAAGCAAACAAAAAAGATGTCTCAAAACACTTTTAACATAACTCTCTTGCTTTCTTTTGGAGTATGACTCATGAATTTTAAATTATTAGTAGAGCCTCAACTTCAATCCCCACTCAAAATAGCCCTGTTTCCTCTGAGCATGGTGGCCTTTTTCATCAGCACTGGAGTGAAAAAGCAGGCAAAATTGGGCAGGCCCCAGCATGGAAAAAGGACATTTTAGTTCCCCTATTACATTTGCTGAGCTCATTTAATATCTTCAACTCTGGTGAGTGTGAGATTTTAGACTGAGGGGCAGACCTTTCCGACAGGGCAGTACAAGCTGAGTTAAAGAAACAGAAGCTGACACCAGGTCTGAGTGTAATGCAACCTAATTAAAATTAAGAGTGGTTGGTAATGTGTTTGGTTATATTCTGCAGGCAATGAAAGGCTATTTTCCTAAAAATTCTATCTTGATTATTTGCCCAATTTATATTCTTGTCTTTTAATTTATTAGTT
This sequence comes from Calyptomena viridis, assembly GCA_013390005.1. Lineage (NCBI taxonomy): Eukaryota > Metazoa > Chordata > Aves > Passeriformes > Eurylaimidae > Calyptomena > Calyptomena viridis. The sequence continues at coordinate 191,747 of WEIV01028617.1, read as the reverse complement.
ATCTAAACCTTATAAAGCAGAGCTTTCTCCATCCTCATGAGGCAGGTATGTATACAAATGGCAGGTACTGATGAAATGTTTACTGAAAAGATTAGCTTGTCAATGAGGCAAAGGATGGATATTGATCCCCCTTCTATGTTTGTCAACCTGTAACCTGTTTAAGAAATGGCCTACAGCAATGAAATCCAATCAAGCACTCTCTGCAGCTCCAGTTTTCTTGTAATATAGGGAGGGGATTCAATCACAATAAAGGAAATGAACCACTTATCATATAAATGAGGGCCAGGCAATTAACAGGTTACAGGTTCCAAGTGAGGAGAGTTCTGACTGCAACACAGTATTGAACAATGGCTATTCTGTACACCTGAGCTTTTCTGTGGCCTTTCTATGGGGACCAGTTTTTATATGACAAAATATGTTGCAATGCTGAGTTAACAGGTTTAACAGAATGCAGCACATTGTGTGCCTCCCCTAATTAAAGCCCTGCTTGATAACTTTGTAACAGAAATATGTTCAAAGAGTTGGCCAAAGCAGTTTTATAAGTATTTAATACCACTTGTCAGTCCATAGGCCCACCTAAAAAGCAACTTCTTAGCTTTATGAGAGATAGCAAAATTTTTATTTCATTCAACATCAGAAGAAAATTCAGCCTTTCCTAATATGACCCTCCTACCCTTGCCTCTCTCCAGTAATACAGGTCTCAGGTCCAAGTTCTGTTTGAGACAACTGTGGCAACTGCCACGCTTGTTTGGTTGGTTTGTTTGTTTGGGGGGGTTGGGTAGGTTTTTTTGTTTGCTTGGTTTTTTGTTTGTTGGGTTTTTTGTTTGTTTTGGGTTTGGTGTTTTATTTCTCCATGAATGAGTAAGAGGGCAGCATGATTTACAGATAGGATGGTGTGGACTCTCTCGTCCTGAGTGAATATCCATGTACAACACCCAGTTTGTAGGTTCAGATCCCTGCCCTGAAACAGAAAAAACAGTAGGTGACATTGAAGCATTTGCCATTTGAGATGAGCGATCAATCCATCTGCATTCTTAGGTGTGGATTTCCTTCTCTAGAATTACAAACCCAGACCTTGTTAGGTAAAGATGATGTCAAGTAATTTTTCCATTATAGGTTTAGGTCTTGGTACTTGCAGTGGGTTGGCTTTGGCTGGATATCAGATTCCCCTCAAGCTGCTCTCTCACTCCTCTTCCTCAGCAAGACAAGGAGAGAAAATAAAACAAAAAGCTCATGGGTCAAGGTAAGGACAGTGAGAGATTATTCACCAGCTACTCTCACCATCAAAACAGAGTTGAGGAAACAAATTCAATTTGTTGCCAATTAATAATAGAGAAGGATGGCAAGAAGTAAAGACAAAAGAGAAAACTCAAAACACCTTCTTCCTGATTCCACCCTACTTTCAATTCAATTTCACTCTCAATTCACTCTCCTCTCCAAGCAGTGCAGGGATGAGGGCTGCAGTCGGTCCATAACATTTCATCTCTGTTGCTCCTTCTTTCCATGTTGTTCCCCCGCTCCAGGCTGGGCCGTTCCCAAGGATGCAGTTTTTCATGAACAGCTCCAGTGTGGGTCTTTTCCACAGGTCATAGTCCCAAAGGCTCAGACTGCCCCAGTGGGTCCCCTTGGGGGTCACAAATCATGACAGCAAACCTGCTCCAGCATGGGCTCCTCTTTCCATAGGGCCACCCATCCTACCAGGAGCCTGTTCCAGCATGGGCTTCACACAAGATCACTGCCTTCTTTGTGCATCCACCAGCTCTTACATGGGGTTCTTCATGGGCTGCAGGTGGATCTCTGCTCCTCTGTGGACCTCCATGGGTTTCCAGGCCCCAGCTGCTCCACCATGGTCTTCACCATGGGCTGCAGGGAAATCCCTGCCCTGGCACAGGGATCACCTCCTCCCTCTCCTTCTGCACTGACCTTGGCACCTGCAGAGATGTTTCTCTCATATATTCTCACTCCCCTCTCACAGATGCAGCCCAGAATTTTTTATATTTTCTTAAATATGTTATCGCATTGCTGATGGGCTCTTTGCCCAGCATTGGTTCCATCTTGGAGCTGCCTAGAATGAGGGCAGCTCTTGGTGTCTTCTTGAAGAAGCCACTCTGGAGCCCTTCATTACCAGAACCTTGACATGTAAATCCAATACAGTACTTCAGTGTTTCCCAGCTAAAAATTGCAAGCATCTTATCAGTGCTTAACCGAGACAAAATTTTCTTTTTAATCTTGTATCTCCAGTACATTTTTTTTAGCTTTTCTTTCCTTTTCTTCCTTTAGAGAGGAGATCAGTGAAAGATTATGCAAGCCAGACAGTAAAATGTGAGAATACAGTGAACTCAAGAACTTGTGGAAAGCAAGGAGATACACAGTCCCCAATGCCCACTCCCAGTGTCAACTAGACCACTATGGAACATGACAATCTCTTCTATTGGATGTCTGTCTCATGTACCTGACACAAGTCTTTAAGTCCAACCCAACAGTCTGTAAGTTCAACCAACTCAGCTGAAGGCTCAGAGAAACCACAGCCGATCTAAAAGCCTTTCTGAAAATGTAGCTTGCATTGATCTGCAACCTCCCTGAGGTGGGCAGGGATATATTCGACTAGATCAGGTTGCTCAAAGCCTCATCCAGCCTGCATTTGAACACTTCCAGGGATGGGGCATTCACAGCTTCTCTAGGAAACCTGTTACAATGCCTCATCACCCTGACAGCACAAAATTTCTTCCTAATATCTAATATGAACCCACTCCTTTGATTTAAAGCCATTGCCCCTTGTCCTATCACTACATGCCCTTGTAAAAAGCCACTATTAGAAGCAAAATAATAATTTAATTATTAAAATGAGTAAAATCAATGACTGAAGCTATTTCTCTTGAGCTTGAAACCTTAGTTTTGTGACTTGAACTGACTCAGCAGGAATAAGATCTGAGTTAAAAGTAAATTTGGAAAGTTTGAAATAAAGGGCTAAATCTTTTATATGTGATAACGCTAAATTTTTCATAACTAAGAAATTTAATGTGAAATAAATGCTGAAATAAAGCTGCGACATGGTGCTACGTTTGCCAGGAACCAAAAATTAGTGTAGACATTGGAATACACAGGATAGAGTCAAATCCTTTAAGGTTGTTATGACACTATCTTGCTGTGCAGATATCTTGCTGGTACCAGTACCACCTGGTCTGGCATTCCCAGGTGGAGGTGTCTGCCACTTATTTGTAGGAGAGAGGAGAAACCTACAATCTGGTTCCTTCTCTTCTCTCCATAGCACGTTCCCCAGAGACTTACTGTCTGCTTTGCTAATGATTAAGAGCTAACTACAGAAGGGCACGTATCAAGTATGGACATATTATATTGTGTTAGAATTGAGAAGGAAGCCTCAGGCTTGTATCCCATGTGCCTCTCTCCAGTATTAATCTTCTCAGTACATGAAATATTTTTCACCAATACATAACCTCACTTATTACTTCCTGCCATTAAGTGCAGCAAATACTCAGACACTCTTCTGGAACATTTCCAAATGAAATCTCAGAGTCATTACATTAACCTTTTCCATTATAGACCAGAAGGAAATTAGCTATTGGCACACAAAGAAATACTTAGAAAGTGGTACAATATTTCGCATAATTGTATTTTTATATTTTCCAACAACTCAAAGAGTTACACAAAAGCGTTAAAAATCCTGCATGCTCCATTAAAAACTCTCAATTTCTCTATTTTCAGCAAAATAAGCCATCAGTGTTAGATTCTATAATTGACACCATTGCTTAGGGAACAAACCTATGAATCTTATTAGAGACAAATTCATTACTTTAAGTCCACCCTTAGGATGCAGAGCTCATAAAAGAAACCTCTGGAGGGTTCAGCTTAGGGGATGAGATGATTTCAGGCTGCAAATCTACAGATTTGCTGTAATTAACCTGAACTAATTATTGTCAGGCAATGGGTCAGACATCCTGGATAAAAGCCCCTGACTGGTTTTGTGGTCTACTGGGTTTTCAGCAAGAGAGCTGCTTGTTAAACAAAGAAAAAGTACTGAAAGCACAGCCCTATATATTCTTAAAGTAAAATAAATCTTTCCACTGGGAGAGAATAGCAGAGTCTATTTAAAATGCACAGTCAATTGGCACACTGAAATATATCAATGTTTAATATGTTTGCTAGCTAGCTCACTGCAGGCAACGATCAGTAGCAATGGTCAAAAACAGCTCCTGGGTGGGCTGTGCTGGTCTCCCTCCATATGAAGCAAATGACTGCCTGCCTGCTTTTGCAAATATCACAAGAAGGGATCCATTTAAACAATTCTTCATGCACTGCAGGTACATGTCATAGTCCTGCAATGGATGCTGCCTTGTCCCTGTTCTGCTGCTGCTGCTGCTTACGAGACAGATGAACGGGTGCACCTGCAGAAGTTTCCATGGCTCACATAGGGCAGAAGGAGTAAACTAGCTGTACAAGATGTGCTAATAAGCCTGCAATGTAGACTACATAAATTTAATTATCACAGCTTCAAAAAGCAGTGACTTATTTTACCAGTGGTGGAAGAACTGTTTAGTCTTATTGTTTCAAACAAAAATTGTTGTATGAATTTAAATGTCTAAATTCTGTTGAAATCAGTAGTCATGATGAGTTAAAATGTTTCAAGACACCTCCATCCTTTGAAGTTTTCAAGACTTGGCTGGGCAAAGCTGACATGATCTTGTGTGGGAAATAGTTCTACCTTGAGTGAGTGGGAGATGACCTCCAGAAGTCCCTTCTGGCCAGGGTTTCTATGACACAGTGTGGTTAAGTGGCTACAAGGAGAACTGTGTGCAGTGGTGCCATCCTTACCCTCTCAGGCAATCTCTTCTGATTGCCCCTTGCTGAGGAGTTCTTTTCCCTTCAGTCCAAAGGTTTGCTGCCATTGCTTTTTCTCTTACAAATACACATCCTACCTTCCCTTTCATCTCTATTCCTCTTTATCTGCCGATGTTTCTTGTCAGGTGGTCACATATTTCTGCTGAATGTTTCATTGATATTGGGCAATTTGTTTTCCATTTCCTCTGTGTGCATCTGACACCCTCACGTCACTACCCTGATTAGCTGTGACTGGTGTTTCAGGTGTGGCTTCATCAAAAATCAAACATGACAGCAGAACTGAATTACCCTGTCATCCCAGATGGACTGGGAACATGGGATGAAGCAGGTTATATTTATTTATGGATACATTTATTTAGCAAAATGAGCAGCAAAAGGAGAAATTTCGATGATAGTACCGCGGGAACTGTTACACTTTTTGTTATTCTGTCCTGCAGACAGCACAGCACACATCATCTCTGACCACCCTGGCCTACAACAGGCAGTCCTGGGGTGTAGTAGAAGTGACAGCAGATAATATTTGAAATTCTGCCATATGGGAGAAAAGCAAGCAAATCTTTCGTTATTGATTTGGATCAGTATAGGATTGTCCTGGTTTTGTCTGAGATAGGGTCCATTTTCTTCACAATAGCTGGTATGGGGCTGTGTTTTGGACTTGTGCTGGAAACTCTGTTGGTAACACACGGATGTTTTCATCATATCAAGTTTGTTTTCATCAAGTGCTAGCACTGTTGAGGCCTTTTCTGCTCCTCACCCCACCCTACCAGTGAGGAGGCTGGGGTTGCTCAAGGAATTGAGAGGGACAGCTGACTCCAACTTGCTCAAGGGATATTCCATACAATATGGCATCAAGCTCAATATATTGAGCTGGGGAAAGAAGAGAGACAGGGACATTCAGAGTGATGGCCTTTGTCTTCCCAAGTCACCATGAAGCATTATCAAGTCCTGCTTTCCTGGAGATGGCCAAACACCTGTGTGGCCATGGGAAGGGGTGAATGAATTCCTTGTTTTGCTCTGCTTGGATGCATAGCTTTTGCTTTCCCTATTAACCAGTTTTCATATCAACCTGGGAGTTTTCTCAGTTTTTCTCTTCCAATTTTGTCCTCTAGTCCATCTGTGGGAAGTGAGGTTGTGTGGTGCTGAGTTGATGGCTGGGGTTAAATTATGACAAGGACCCTTTGGGAACTGTTATCTCCCTAAGCAGCATCAGCTTGAGGCAAGAACATGGCAAGCTTACTCTGTGCCTGTTTACAACAGACATTACAAGTAAAAACAAGTTAACAGTGAAAGGAAAATCCTAGCTGCGTCAGGAAAAGCTGCAGTTATCATGCATCACCACTATATGCCACTACAGACTAATTACTCCAGTGGATCCCAGAGATGAGGCACTGCTAGAGCAGACCCTCAAGAAACACTTAGTTAATATTAAATTGTAATCCTATTACCTTTAGATGTTCTCAGTGCTATTAATCTCATGGTCTCCAAATCGGCAGTTTAAAAACAGATTATCTGAAAATCACAATGCTATTAACCTCTTTGTGTTATATCATTTTTAAGCATGGGAGCCTACAGGAGTAAAAATAATAATAAATTTATATTTTCAGTGTCTTTGCATTTAAGAATATTCCACACAACATTTAAAATTTATCAGCAAAGCACCAGCCACAGAACAGATTATTTTCATAATCTATTTATGTTAAAGATAAAATAAACATGAATAATCAGAAATGAATTATCTCATCCACTGTCTTTTATAAGTCCTCTATTGGACTGGTATAAAATTACCATCAGATTTATATCCTCACACCAAAAGCAATAAATAAAATGCACTACAGAAGAATTATTGGGTTTATGTCTTGAAATAGATTTCTAGAGTTAATTTACATGCTAATAAAATTTTTGTTGGAAACTCTCTTGCGGTTTTGCAAAAGAATGTTTGCAACACCAACTACCAGGTCAAAGTAAAAATTAACTTCATGCTGACAGAACATGAAGAATTTCTTAAGCATTTATATATAAATGCTTAAGTAAGGTTATAAGTGTGCAAGTTTGCACTTACAGGTTTGTTGAATCACATCCCAAATTAGGTCTCCATTTCTATTGCTTTCTCCTACAGGGTTGAAATCTGAGATTTGGTCTCCTTTTTGGTCTCTTCAATTTTCTGATCATCCTAATTCATTGTTTCTATATCGGGTTATTAACAGATTTAAGCAACTTCTTGTTTCTGCCTCTTTAAACTTCTATTTTTCTGCTTTCTTCAGTTTTTATTCTATCTGCAGTTTAAGGTCTCATTTGCTCTATAAAAATCCCCATAAGATGGGTGGGAGAGGGAGAGGCCAAGGACTCCCAATGAACAATTACAGAAATTATTACTTTGACACAAAAGAATTTCCTAGAATTTTTAATATCTCTTACAGAAATTCTAGGGAATATGTCCTTCATCTCAAGAAGAAAAGCCAAGTAACCTGGAATGGCATTCTCACCAAGAACTGGGATGCTTAAATTCAAAACTTTACAACAAATTACTCTTTTACAGGTGCATCATCAGCTATTCCAGGGACATTACAGACCGTCTTGGATTGCATCTTTTCCATTCCCTGGTCAGTGAGGAAGATGGATGGTGCAACTCATGCAACATGTTTCCTTTTATTGCTGGGATGCCTGCTCATCTTTGAGCAACCCAGAGACATCTTTCTTTTGCTTCTGCAAAGAAGTTGTGTGACATTAGGTTACCAATTTACAAAATGGACTAATACAAAAAGCTGCATTAAAGAGATTAAGTGCCTGGGAAAAAAATAAAACAAAAAAACATGAAATCTCTCTTGAAAACTGTATTCTTAGAAGGCTGAGAGCTGCACTTTGTCACTAAAGTAACATTGATGAATTCTTTCAGTGCTGAAGATCTTTTCAGCTGATTTTACAAGAGCTAATGCTAGAGCCTGATGATGCTACTTTTGCTGCAATGTCACAGCAGTTGCATGGAGATACATTATTTCTAAGAACTATTCTTTGTCCTCTGGAGTTTCTCTGGGTGTTGCGACCCATGATTGCTTCCAGCAAACTGGATCCAATCCAGATATTTAGATCTAAATGTGACTTCAATCATCTACTGAGTTCTGTCTGTCCAATAACTAGTAACTACTTTTATATTTGACAATGTAGTTTACACTTCTGCAACAACTTTTTCTGTCTGCAGTGTGATATTTGAGCTCTGGAAGGAGTTATTCCAATACCATAACTACATGAATACCTTCCACAAGAGTTACCCTTTTAAAATAATTATTGGGAAGAATGAAAGTGCAATCATTAGTCCAATAATGGCTCTAGTGGATGGAAACTTAAATTAAGCTATATTGGATCTCTGAAAAATTAGATTAGGCAAATTAGGCATCTTGTTTTTCTTTAAAAACCTAAATCTATAGTAGTACTAAAACAGTGCAGTGCTGGATGTGAGATCAGTTGTGAAATATCTTTGGACTGTTTAGTAGCATTACCATTCACAGCCACGGAATACATTATATTTTATTGTAAACTTTGTTCCTTAGAGAAGTATAAATCTTGAAAGCGTGTCAATACTTGGCAAAGTAAGCAGTCTCAGGAGGCAAAAAATGTTTAAGACCATCTATCAAGTATAAGAAGTTGATAGCAATTAAAATCAGGGCTGTTTATGTATAAACATAAATTGCAGAGGTAGCTTAAAACTAGCCAGTAAAAATATTGGCTGGGTGGAAATTCCAATTGCAAAGGACTGCAAAAAGCAACATCGGAATTTTAAGAACTGTTTTTATAACATACACTTTTTCTTTTTTCTTTAGGGGAAATATTTTCTTTAAAATTTTATTACATTAAGGGAAATATATCTAATTTTTTATTTTCACATCCTGGTATTCTTTAAAAAAACACCATAAGCGACAAACCCAAAAAACCACTGAACAATGGGTAAGAAAAAGATGTCTTAGATAAAATATTGCTTATATTAGATGAGCACTAAACCAGATTATATTTCAATGCTCACTTTTCCCCCAGAGTGATACAGAGAAGGATAGGGAACTATTTAAAGTTAATTACTGTAATCAATATGATTATATTTTTATAAGGGAATGTACTTACAATCTTTTTTATTATTGTGTGTTTCAACAGAATTTTTAATTGTGTCTCTTTAATGTATGAGGTCCTAAGGAAATAAACCATTGTGGGCAGCCTACACAATTTAATTGCTTTTTGTTACAATTACAACACTCAAAACTTCAGTGGAGTGAAAGCCCACAGAAAGAGTATTGGGGTGTCTTCGTCTGCAGAAGAGGAAAGGGGTTAACCTGCGTACCTCAGCTACTGGGTACCTAGTTCCTGATTTCAAAGAAATGTGTTGGTCTGGTTCCAGGTAGACTGTCAGATCTGAGCTGTGGAGTTCTGCCTTGACTCATCCTTGCAGGGTGTCCAGCAGAACGTGCCTGCCACTGGCTGTCCTACACAGTGTTCAATGCAAGCACAAACAAGCTCTGTACCAGGAATAAGGTGTGCACCTTTCCTGGTTTTGGTCTAGTGGTCAGTCTTGGATCATTGTGTTTGGGTCAGTCCTAGAAGAGATGCAAGGCCAGAGCAATGGCTGATGGGGTGGTGGAGAGGATGTGTTGTGCTGTAGGTGGACCTGCCTCCTTTACCAAGACTTCCATGACTTTAGGGATCTGTTAATGGGCACCCTTCAGCACCGCACCTTATGGTGCATCGAGTCAGAGAGGCTGTCTGCTTCCTTAAACACGGGGAAGTGTGAAGAAAACACCAACTTTAAATGTGACAGTCCTGAAGAATCTTGAAGTGGAGGGGTACTAGGCCCACAGTGAGTTTTGCAGCAGCAGGCAAAGAGGAGTGACCTCCCAGGCTGTGCCATGGGCATGGGGTGCCTTGCTGGCAGCGGGAACAGTGACAGGCTGCTGGGTGGGAGGGAGAGACTGTGGCTACAAACAGAGAGACTGAATGCTGTTAAACAGAGCATAATGTACAATGTTTATTTGAAATTAATGATGCTTGCATGCCTTCAAACTGCATTTTAATATTTAAATTGTTGCAAAAGTAAATTATTAAAATAAAGTGTCCATGAATTATCACTCCCGAACTCCCAAGCTACAGTGCTAGAAAATGAGAGGGAAAGAGTGCCTGTCAGCTAAGTAAAGACTGTCCCCATTTCTTCCACTGTAAGAGAACCTCTTTTCACTTCTGTTCAGCTCTTCAAAAGATGTCTCAGAGGGTCTTAAAACAGGATCCAAATGAGAAGCTGATATATAATTGAAAGGTTCTGGTGTTCCAGACACCAATATCCACCTTTGAGGGAATGGAGTGAATCCACCCACATGAATGGTTTGATTCTGGCATTAGACAGGGAAGAAACACGTGTCAGGAGCTTCCTTTCATCTTCCTTACTTCCAAAGGAAGATCAGTCCAGCATCTCCTCCAGAATGGTGAAAGAGAAGAGAGTTTTTTTAAGTTCTCCTAGCTTTCTAGAGGAAAAGAGAGCCTAAACTTCCTCTCAGATTCACAGGACTCCTGCTGCATGCACATGTTATTAAGAAACCATAACACAGGTAAGACGGTGAGGCAGCATTACATTGCAGATAGCTGCTAGAACTTGAATGTCTCCCCTCCTTTCTTGTGAGTCCTTGAATGAGGGAGTAATCTTCATTCTTTTGTTTCCAAGAGCAGGGCTACTGATGGGTCCCTTAGTAACACAAAGGGTAAAGGGAAGCCCTGGGAAATAACAAAACTATTCTTGTATTTTTAAACTTAGGCTTTGTCTTACACTCTCCCCATCAAGAATTTGTAAAAATTTCATAGAAAAAGACTTGAACAAATCAATAGATGAAACAGCATCTGAACCACAATGCAGGAATTCATTTTCTTCTTGTGCATTAAATTATGCAATTAATGTTTCCTGTTGCCTTAGCCTGTTCTAATAAGGCTTGACTGTAGCTTATCAGCCCCTAATCTTCTAAATGATGAGCAAGAACTGCAGCTGGATTTACAAGAGCCTTTGGGGCACAATACCAAACTCCCAGAGTGCCAAAGATCTATCCTTGGAATTATGCTTATTAGGGTTTCTAATTCATTATCATTTACATAAAACAGATATCTACTAATAAGATCAGATTGAGTTTATTATTTATTATTTATTAAGTACTATTAAAATAGATAGACTGGACAACCAATCTCTGTGTATAAATCATTCCTCAAAAAAGAAGTTTTTTCTTGCATAAAAACATCTTTTCAGATACTAATACTCCTTTGACTTGACCAAGTTTGCCTCCTGTGTGAGCTTATTTTTCCTGTAAGGGTGATCTACAGTTCAAAATGTTTTGGGATAAGAAAAAATTTTTCAGAGTAACTGAAAGTAATTTTTATAGGCTGTGTTCATGATTAAAATAAAATATTGGATAATGAGTAACTAGCAGGGATAAATGATTTTTAATAGACAATGGCAATGACTTCAGAATGATAAATACCCTCCTGTTGTATTATAAAAAATAAATAAATCTATTTTACTGAGAGAGACTTCTTATGAACTGTGAGGCCAGTTGGGGGGAGGAATAGATTCATTTAGATAAAACGCTATTAAATTGCCTGTATAGTGTCCTGTCAGACAACTATCGACCCCATCCCACGGGAGAAATTGATTTCTGTGCAGAGAGCTATGTGCTTTCTGCAGTGTCTTGCTCCAGCACTATTGCTCTGGTAATCACACACTGCTGCCTCTTTTCCTTTCTCTCTCTTTCTGTCTATTTGTTGTGGAAAGATTGATTGAGAGATATGAGGAATTCAAATTGCCATATTTGTTGTTACTTGACCTTTTCAATTATATTCTGCTAAATATGTAAATAATTCATTTGTAGTAATGTACACACGAATTTGCTGAAGCCGTCTGCGAGGAAGGCTTCCAGGAGGATGCACGTACCTTGTTCTCCTGTAGAAATATTAGGACTGACTCAGTGAAGGAAATTAAAATGCAGCTGAGGATGTCCCCGCTTTGGTAAAGCTATCTAGGCTAGTTCTCAAAACAAGTTCTAAAGATGGGAAAATAATCTAAACCAGTAACACCAGAATTACATAAGTGCTGAAAAGTGAAATGATACATGATTAAGCTTGCTTGCTTTCATTTCCTTCTTGTAAGCATAAGTACCTTTTTTCAGCTCTCACTAATGTGAGTCATTTTTTAACAAGACAAAAACACCTGAGGTCAAGTAATGACAACATTAGAGTTGAAACCCAGTTTTAAATCTCCTCCCTGGGATAAGAATAAATTGTCGTGAAATGGTCACACACTGTTTCTCAGATAATACAGCTTCAGTTTACAAAACTGTTTGTCTGATGATCTATGTGTGTACTTGACTTTTTCTAGTATTACTTGTTATTCTTACAGTAGTTTCATTCTTATGACTCATTTTAGCATCATCGATGCTAAGCAGGTGTTTGAATGTCTGCTTGGGGAAATCAAGGTCCCTGCTATTCCATGGTATCATAACTTGGTGTTTGCACATGGGGGTAGTCTCTGAATGGGAAAAAGCCAGGACAGACTCATTCCAGACTCATGCTCTAACTCATGCCAGTGCTAAGGGCATAGAGAGGAATAAAGATCTGCTATGTATTAGTAGTCATTGGCTGCTACACTAGGGTTTGGGAGGAAAATGTAGAATCACAGAATCAGCTAGGTTGGAAAAGGACCCTAAGATCATCAAGTCCAACCTATGACCTAACACCACCTTGTCTGCTAGACCATGGCACTTAGTGCCACATCCAGTCTTTTCTTAAACACTTCCTGGGATGGTGACTCCACTATCTCCCTGGGCAGCCCATTCCAATATCTAATCATCCTTTCTGTGAAGGACTTCTTCCTACTGTCCAACTTAAACATCTCCTGGTACGGCTTAAGACTGTGCCCACTTGTCCTGTTGGATGGTTTATTAGAGCCATATATGAGCCCAGACTTAAAGACCAGTGAACTGCTGAGTCCATCTTTGCATATATGCACCAAGGCTATGTCAAATGTTTGGAATTTCAGTGCCATTACTTTTATTATGCTGGTTGGACAAAGCTGTAAAAGCAGCATCAGTGATGATCTGTAAAAATCAATAAAGACAGGATGCAGTTTCTCCTTTGACTTCTACTTGCCCCCATCCTTTAATCTGTAGTAAATAGACAAAAAAAAAAAAAAAGAGAAGAGCTATTAAGTCAAAATCCCATTGCCTTAAATTGCCCTTATGCTCCCTTCCTCCTGTGTAAAGAGATGACAGAACTTTGATGAAGCCAAGACTAATGAGGAGCATTAGGTGCCTCAGAAAAATTTAGCTGTGCTCTTGGGCGTGCAGCCTGCCTTCTCAACCTACACCCCAGTGACTGTTCCGCAAAGCTGCCACAGCCTTTTTCAGAGGTGATCTGAGGTCCTGGTCAGAGTCCAAGCCAGCAAAGAGCTTCAACTCAGCTTTCACAGAGGGTGAGCCAAAGCAGCAGAGGAAAACAGCACCCTGCTGATGTCCTGCACCAGCTGTGAGGTTACTGCCATAACTGGGATCAAGGATGACTTGAAGTAGATTTGAAAGTAAGAGAGAAAGGGGATTGCTTAGTTGGAGGGTGTTTTGGTGGGGACAATGGGAAAGCCAGGTCTTTTATAAGCAGGTTGCAGCAGAAAAACCAGACAGAAACTTCATCAGAGTATAACCAGCTGCCTCCCCCTCCCTTTCCCCTGCAGGGGCTGGTGACACCAGTTTCCAGCTCCTATTGTTTGTGTCTGATTAAACCTTTGCCTTGTGCTTGGTCACTGGGCATGTGTGGAAATCATTGTTGCAGAGGTGGCTAACATCTGAAGAGATGCTAGAGGAAAATACAGACAGATTGGAAGAAAGGCTGAAAAATACATTTAAAATACCATTTCAGAGCACATGCCTGATATTTCTGCATCAGATTTGCAGACCCTTGAGTCTAGTTGTTGTGTGTGAGTCCTGAATACTTAAATTTTTTACTTCATAACAATTTCATTTTTTTTCGTTTTACCTGGACATGATGTTCTTAATTCCTTCTCTTTATTTGTTATAGAATACAACAGTAATACTACAAGTAGACAGATACAATTAGCAGTAGATAGCCAGCATGCAGGCAATGAGCAGGGAAGCTTTCACATACATGTGAGCATGAAAACTACCACTCAAGTTAAAAAATGTCTGATTTGTATTTATAAGAAAAACATTTATGACTGTTGCTGCATTTCCCTTGCAGTGAACAACACTGTTCAAGATCCTTAACTACGAAAACTAACATATAAATATAAGCTACCACTACTGTGTGAAGAAACCTCTAAGTCTGTAATTGTACAGAAAGTGTGGGGAGAAAGAAAACATCCATTCCTGTTGATGTGAAAGTAAGTGATTTGTGAATAGCGTCTCTGCTCTCAGCAGTGGTACTGGGAGGCACTGAGATCTGCAAAGGATATTTCTAGTCCCATATTCACTGCTTTTAGGCCTGGGAAGTTTAGGAAAGCATATTTAGTGATGAATCTCCCAAGTGGAAAATTCTAAAATACATTGTTATTAAATATGTACTTAATGATCCACTGGATCCTTTTCAACAAAGGAAATTCTATTTCAACATATGAAAAAAAATCTCAACTGTGAGAATGGTGAAACTTTTGAACAGGCTGCCTAGAAAAGCTGTGACATCTGCCTCCTTGAAGATTTTCCAAACCCGACTGGACAAAGCCCTGAGCAAATAAGTATAACACTAAGGCTAACCCTTCCTCTAGAAGAAGGTTAGACTAGGGAACTGCCTCCATTATCCTCACACCAAGGTCTCTTTGAAATGAAATCTTTCTATTCAGCTCCTGGTTACATTTAAGCATTTGCCCAAGATGGCTCCCTGCTAGGACAGCAGCTCCCATCACATGAGATGAAGCTCTTGGTTTTCAATTGCCTTTTAATGCTTTGCATAGCACAACAAGCGAAGATATATTTCTTCCTCTCTTCATCAGTCTCTCCTCCATGCTAGCATTCCTTCCCTCATCAAACGATTCCATTTAATTTTGCTACAAGTGGAGGCAAACACTGACTCCTCATGTCCATTGAGGAAGGTACCTAGTCAGCAGGGAGAAGGCCGTATCTGAGAGCATAAGGTGCATTGGTACAAACACGTTTCCCAGATGTGGAGAGATGCAGGTGAGATGGGAAGGCTCAAGCAGGGTGACAGAAGTCATTCGAGAAAATCACTGACTGCCGCACTACGAATCCAACTCCTGTTGACTTCTGACCTGAAAGTATGAGATTCCCTCCCTCCATCTTGGGATGGGGAAAGGAAGGGACAAACTGCACTTTGTGATTTTGTTAGAAATACAGAGGAAGGGAGGTTATAGGATAAGGAGGATGAGGACCCAGAAAGACAGAAGGAAGGTGGAAGTGTGGGGTAGTATATATGTGGGAATTTGTATAGGGAATAGACAATGTTATGCGTATTTGAGGAAATGTCATCATATGAGTGTATATGAAGAAAAGGAGTAAGGCATGGGGAACAGGTAAAAGCCCCAAAAGTGGTGTCAGTCTCAGAGAAAGTGAGCTCTCTTCCCTATCTGTTCTCAGAAATCGTAAGTTTACAGATGTAACTTCAGTGCAATTGGGACAAAGCTGACACCTCTCCGCAAACAAACAGGGATTTGAAATTGTTGTGAAAGGGACCATAGAAACACTAAAGGGATACAAATCTCAGTTGCATCTCTGAGGTATGAAATTTCTTTTGACCTGTTCTCATTTATGTGTATTTTTTATTCAGTTGAATTTAATTTGATAGCCTATTAGATCTAAAGGGGATTGCTGAATGTCCCTTACCAAGTGTTTCTATGCTTCTCTCTCATAAAATAGTGTGACTCTTGCACTGTGATGACTTTTTGTAAAATAAACACAGCAAACTGCCTGTAATGGGAGACTCTAGTGTTGCTAAGTCCAGGATTTTCCTAAGACAGCCTTGCAGCCCAAAATATCTTAGCTTCTATTGGCTTGTGCTTGTATGTGCCTGTGCTTCAGAGAATGTTTAATCAAGGAAGGAACTGCCCCTCATCTCTGTCCCCACTAATTTAATGCAAGAAAATACATCATTTTAACAGAAACTTTATTTGTGCACGTGGAAAAAGCTTTGCCTTTCATATCAATAATAGGGAGAGCAAAGAAGGGGAGAAGTTGTCAAAGCTGTCGAGAAAGGATGAACCGCTTGCAGAGCTTATTTCTGGATTGATGTTTTTCTTCTACTCAGCGTCTTCCTCCTTTTCCACCCATTGCTAAGGACAATTACAGAGAAACATGTGAAAACAATTTAAAGCAAAGTTGCAGTACAGGGAAACACACAGACTATGCAACCACTGGTTACAAATGTTCTCTGGCTGGAAACCAAAGGACAGTGTTATACTTAGAAAGACACTATTTGAAATTAAGAACTTTCATCCTGTCTCCAATTCTCTTCCTTCCCATAGGATCCTACTACAACAATTAGCATCCTTATTGATGCATTCAGGTATACAGACTAGGCTCTCTCATACCTTGGTTTGATTGATCTAGATGTAGGTTGCATTAATCTGGCAGGGTGATGAGGAAAATTTGTGTTGTTCTCTGTTTTGATCTGGTAAGTGCAGGCAGATCCCTCTGTTTTTGACCCAATTAATTTCCTTTAAAGGAAAGAAAGCTAAGCTGTTCTAGAAGGCCACAAGAAGTGGACTAATGATTCCCATCTGTCAGTCTGATAACTTCATTCTCATGTTTCACTGTTTCCTCACTAAATCTGCTTTGTATGTTCAATTGTGGAGCTCTTGATTTGATCCTGAAATGGTGATTAAAAAAGAATTTATGAACTTACGGTGCTGGTGAAAGCATAACCTAAATATCCATTGGGCTTTTTTTTCTGACACTGTGTGTTTCAGGTTTCTGTCTCTGTTGTCCACTCATACCTTTGCAACTGAGTGACATAGTTGTTTCTACTAATTCCTCAGTTTCATTTTCCAACCAAGTTTAAAGCAACAAACAGGGGAAATATTGCTTCAAGTACAAAGCAGCCACTTCTCTTGTTTACATGTCTTCATCTAATAAATGTATACTTGAGCTGAAATACTGCTGACTTCTCAGAAGTAATTTGTTAATCCATCTTTATCACGAGGTCTCTCACTTACAGATGGACTGGACAGTGGAAGTTGTACTGCCTCTGGGAGTTCCACCTCCATGAGATCTGGCCTCCTCGGACATCATGTGGGAGGCCCGGGATCCGCTGGAGATCCCACTGCTGGTAAAACCTGATGAATGGGTTGTACCTCTGGCACCTAGAACAGTTACAAANAAAAAAAAAAAAAAGGAAGGAACCTGATGGCATAATTATAAAATACCATACTTTAAAAAGTATATTTTCAAGGGTAGCAAATGTATCAAAAGATAAGGTGACTGCTCCTTACTTGACTTGTTCTCACAGTATACTGCTTTTTAGCTGCCATCTTGGGGAAAGGACATTCTCAGTGCTTTTGTGGGTGTTTCCTGAACACAAAAAAATCTGTGACTCTCACACAGACTGTTTTTGATAAACGTGGATCTCCAAAAGAGTTTCGGCACAGTTTGCCTCTGCTGAAATTGCACTTTTCTGAGCAGCTCCCTGAGGACTGTGGAAATAACTCCTACAGAAACTAAGGATTGTTGCAGACCTCACCAGTTACTGTCCCAAGTGACAGACATGTTCCTTTCATTTTGCTTTCACTAGTGTAAACCTGTAATAGATACCTGTAAAATTCAAACACCACAAGCTGTGGTAGCCAGTGGCCAATTTATACATATATCTTCATCTCAGTGTAAATAATCTCCAAGCAAAACATTCCATTGCAAACTCCTCCTGGGAGAGGAGTAAAGCATTAGTGATGGCAAATGTGATAATGCTTAAAGCATTCCTGGAGGATGCTCAAATATTTTGGTGATGAGCTTGTTATAACATCTTCTGTAAAGTGATACTGAACAATACTCGTGCCCTGCTGCAGAATCAGCTGCTCCTTCGAGCGTGTTTGTTCTGGAGGGGAGGAAGGGTTACAGTCTGAATGAAAAGGTTAAGAAGATGTATTTGGAGAGATTTTAGTGAGCACCTGCGGAAATGAAATCAGGCCCTTTTAGCTCTCAATCAGGCAAAGAATGTGTGGCAAGCTCTCCTGCTGCAGGGAGCCAAAGCTCACACCTGTCTTGGCAGTGTTACAGAGCTAGCATTTTCCACATGGATAAAAGCTCTTTTGGAGTATCTCCTGTCGGCATAGCTAAGCTTTCCTTGAGTCATGCAGATTTCTCTTCACCAAAATGGTGGTTTTCATAAAAGTTCATAGTTAATCCAGATATTGCAAGAATTAAACTAAGCATTGTTAAATGTTTACTCTGCTTTTCTCATAAAGATTCTCAGGACGCAGAAGGGGATACTAGTCTTCAGTCTTTCAGTTTAGAAAAAACAACTTCACACTCTCTATAAGGCATGACCACTAAAGAGTTTGCCACTGGTTATGAGTGTGCTGAAAACTGCTGCACCCCCTTCACCTGTAACAGAATGCAAGCCTCTGCAGCTGGCTCTAGAGTATAACTAAAGCGAGTAACTGGACTAGAGTGAGGAACTGGAGTCACTGGATTTTGGCTGCTAAGGCAGTGTGGTGCCTGAGAGCAGGTCTCCTGCTCTTTACTCTCTGTCTCTCTCCCCTCCTCACTCTGTCTTATATTCTGTCCCTCGGCTGCTACTATCCCTTAAGCTCTTTGCTACTGAATATTCAATAAACCCTGTGTTCAGCAACTTCAATTCACTGATCAGATCATGCAAAGTAAAAATTAAAAAATGCCTCCCAGGAATCACACGCAGTATGTCTCTAAATGACCCTTATGTCACTTATTCCCACATTGTCTAGGGGGCCTAATATTATGAATAATATTGGCAGCAATGTAAACCATATCTTAAAAAATAAAACCCAACTTATTTCCTCTCAGTCAAGCTTATCACATTTTTTACTATTAAAAGATGCCTCAAGTCTGGATCCTGGCCATCTCATTTGGCCAACGACCCATCTTATGGCTGGAGGAGTCAGGTTCAGCTCCATCCTTTAGGAGATTTCTTATCTGCTTACTATGGAAAGTAGCAGTGCTGGTTAGCATACTTCTGACACATGAGACATGTGGGTCCAAGACCCCTAGGGCAGAAAGGGTTTCAAAGACTTTATCGAAGGTCAGAGATTTAATTACTGTGCCGCTGGGTACAGCAGGATTGTGGGGGGCCCTTTGTTCTATGGAGTCATGCCTGTTTAGAGGATGTCTGCTGAATCGGGTGGCAAAGGCAGATCCGGCAGAGAGAATACCCTGTGCATGAATCCCACTGGAAGGAACTGGGGTTAAAAAAGTTCCAAGTTGCTAAGAGTCATCTGGTCAGGGACTGCTCTGTGCAGGCAATAGAACAACAGACACCTGCAGGGTTAGCTATGTAAAAGGCTATACGTGAGTACTTGATATATGCTGTCAAGGATATGTATACATTCCCTTCATGAATTCAACTCTTGGACTGCAGCTAATTTCCTTCTGCTATAGCGTTTGCATAAGGTTTTACAAGTTCTCCCTGTTTAGATGTGTGGGAGTAAAGAGCAAGGAAAATCAGATCATTTATATGAAATGTAGGTACACAGATCATGTTCTTGCATAAGTGTGTTGCTGCTACCACGACTCTTCATATTATTGATGATTCCTGGCAGAATGGAGAGAGAGCAAAAACTTCAAATAAACACTGTCCCAAACCTCATGAATACCACATATGTATGTGTTCACTCATGCATATGTACGTGCACAGAAAACACCCTGAATAACATCCCACTCATAACACACCGTAAACATAGGAATCTTATGTCTTCAGTGCAATACAGGAATGTAGGAGAGAACAGATTATTTGGTAAGCTATTTTCAAGGAGAAAAACATCATTTGATCCTATGCACTGAACCACAAAACCACACACACACAGAGAATTGCTCATACCCATTTCCTGGAGAGTAGAAGTGGGACCTCCAGAATGCACACCTCCCCCAGATGATCTTGCTTCATGGGACATCATTGATGAGGCAAGTGATCGTCCTGAGATCCCAGAGGAAGTGAAACCAGCATTGCGGACATTCTGGTCAGACATTATTGCCTCCTGGTGGTGAGGAGCCCAGTGAAGCACCACAAGGCTCAGCCAATCTTTTTATACACTCTCTAGCTAACAGTGAAGAAATGAAACTGCTGTCATGATCAGGAAGAATCAAAACTGAAACTTACCTACTTATCCAAGAAACAAAACTGAAGAGGCTCTTTTATTGCTGTTGCCTGGTTGAAATTCAGACAAACCAAGTAATTTCTTGTGATAAGTAATCTGTTATGATACTAAAATTAGTAGCGTATGAGTCGTTGACTGACAACTGAAGTGGCTGAAAACTTTGTTTCTTCATTCTTTTGCATTGCACTCTGTTGTACTGAATTGCACCTGCAGAAGATAGCCTCTTGTTTTAAGAATTCACAACTTTGAGTCAAGACAAGAGACAAAAAGGCAGCAAAGTGGTGGCATGCAGAAACCGCAGCTTGAGTTGGTTATGGCATCCAGAGTTCAGGTGTAGTACAGCTTCCCCCGAAAACACTGGTTTACAGAGAGCTGGAAATCAGAACCCAACTAACAATGGCTGGTTGGAATTAATTTCTCTATTATAGGAACTGTGAGGGGACCTTGTGCCATATGAGCAGATTGACACAGATATTTTGTTCTTCCTCATGCAAATTCTGCTAAAGCAGAGCCTCCATCTTTAATGAAGAGGCCTTTGCAAATGGCACACACTCCGTTAACTCAGCTTTTCTTAGCCAGTAGTTTAAATAAGGCTCATTAAAAATCCATGGACTTCCTCCCTTAGGTAAAGAGGAATATCTGACTAAATCACACTACCACCAGCATGGGTCTCAAAGTGGAAATATACAGATTAAAACTATGGCATTTTCACCTGTATCTTGTGTGTATTAAAGCAAAGGATACAAAGTCCATTCCTCTCTTCTTACATGTAGTATTTATTTGAGCAGTGGGATAGCTGGCCCACACACCCCTGAGCAGCAATGCTCTTTTAACTATTTTCTTTCATTCAATTTTTCTTTAATTCACATATGTTAGTTTTCTTTAATTCTGACATTTACTATTTTTGTTTTCTACTCTGCTTGCATTGTCTTTAGTAATTATGATGCATGTCTAACCCCATAATTTCTCAGGTCCCTCATTTGCCATTTTTAATTATGTAATGTTACAAGATATCTGAAGTTGAGGCTTAAATGCAGGTAAAATTCCATGGAAGAACAGGACAATGGATGCTATAGGCTTTCTTCAAAGTCACGATAAAACCAAAATTATCATATATTTGTACATATTGCTACAGATCCTTCCTTTAAAACTGGTAATATCTTTCAGTGCTTTGTTGGTATAACTTATTTAACTTTCCAAAAAGCCCATTATGAAATAATAGTAAAGTCTGGCAAAGCCATGGGAAATGAAGGCTTCACAAGCTACAGAGACTCTACATGAGATGATGTTTTGCTCAGTCCTAAAACACAGTTCATAATGGATACACACCAAGTTGTTTAACTAAAAATAATTAAAACTAGATTAAATAAAAGTTTTATTGCAAGCAAAGTGCTCAGGGTAATTCAGATTGGTAGAGTCATCTGTAAATTAGCAGGGAAAGAAGAAATTACTACTAGTCTCATGAAAACAAGGTAAAGAAACTCTGCGTAAAAAGGAGAGGGAAAACACCGAAGGGATTCAAGGGAAGCCTCTGTTTATATATAAGTGTGCCATGGACCTGGTCCGGAAGGAGGTGGTTCCAGTGAGCACAGATCACTGTGAGTAGGCACAGATGATACAGTGCTAAGTGCTAAGCTGAGTTCTGCTTACCTCTGTGCTCTTCTTAATGTAGTAGCACAGCAGATGTAAATTATGGAGAAGTTCTGACCTGGAAGGGGTTTGTTTTTACTTGTTTTCAGCTTATTATGAAAGCTTGGGACAATTTCTTGTATGAAAATGAATGAAAACAAGGTCAATCTCTTATGCCTGTGTCAGGGCTGAGTCTGCCATTAGGTTTAACAGCTGTAGTCAGCCTCCCCTGGGCCTTCAGTCCTTGCCTGAACAATGCTGTCAGTGCACTTGTCTGCAGCTCCATCATAGCCATACTTCATTGACCCAGGCTGAGCTGCATGGCTTGACCTTGGACCTGCCTGGTTAGCAAGGATAGACTTGCCCAGCAATCACTGGACTGTGACAGATCACAGCTACTATCACCAGAGCTGAACACAATTCGTTGACTTATATTTCTCACTTGACCTTGGACTTGCCTATACAAACCAGCCTGATGATTTGGACTCTTGGTTCAACCTCCTTATCATTTCTGGATCTCCTTGGTGGGAGATCCAGGGTACCTTGCTGTACCCTGTCAACATGTGACATTAACATCACAGCCTCCAATTAAAAAAGACCCAGTGTCAATGCTCAAGTGGGATAGGGAACAAGAACACAGTCCTTGAGCCTGTAGCTTCCAGGGGTGCTCTCTCTCCACCAATTCATCCAGAAAGATGTGCTTCTCCTTTCTCCTTTCACCTGCCAGCTTTGTGTATTTTTCTAAATGATCTCATACTTTTTTTTCCTGCTTTGTTTTATTGGCATTTTTAATTAGAAAGGGTCACTTCCAAAATGTTAGACAAGCATAGTCGATGTTCAGCTCTGTTTGCAAGGAGACTGCCATAGAATCAGGAAGGCAGTTTTAAGTCTTTGTGGACTGTTTACGTAAAATCCAAGCACTGATAATTTAAGAGCCAAACTGATGAAACTTCTAGTTAAAATATGAAAGGAAAGAGAAAATGACTAATTTGTTTCACTGAGCATGACATTATAACAGTAAATTGGATATGAAGAGTATCTGGGTAAGCTATTTTGCCCATTCTGAGGAAAGTAGATTGGTGGTGTGAGCTGACCTGAAAAGCATTCAGTGGCACCACTAAGCTGGAGAGAACAGAAAGTGAAAGCCATGCATACCAAGAGTTAGACTGCCTTTATTTGCAGTGTCACTACAATTTCAGTAGCCTTAGGTGCTGAAGCACTTAAACATGCAGCTAACATAGTTTGATGTTTAACTCTCCAAGTTTCAGAATCAAATGAAATCCTTAGGTGTCAAAAATCTAGACTGTGTGCTCTTTGAAATGATTTGGAAAACCAGAGGCTTAATTGGAAGTACTCTGAAAATTTTAGCTGTGAGCACTCCTTCCTTTCTCTAATTACAAAAGTGAAAAAAAAAAAAGGTAGAAGAGTGCAGGCAACTCTTCTATATTTTTCTTGGAATGACCTTAATCACAGACACTTAATCCCCTTGTGTCTGTGGATATAAACTGCTGTGCCTCTTCAGTATGTTTTCTTTGCAGTCTCCGCTAGTGTGTCACTACGAGATATTTACCTCAGAGTGAAGCCCAGCTGATCACAGACATTAATCTCTGCTTTTGGTAGTCACCTTTTTCATTCCAATAATATGTTCATTGAAGTCATTTTTTCATAAACGTTTTCCCATAAACCTCTGTTTCAAAAGAGATTATTCAAACAGCTTTTAAACAATTACTCTTTTGAAGGGTCTAATTGAAGGAAATAAACCTGTAGAGAATCTGACTGAACCAAAGATCTTCAGCATCCAAGATTATCTATCTGTCACCCTCTGACCTATTTCCTTTACACTACTTTTTAATTTTTGTAGCAATTATAATGTATATGGATAATACCTATTAGCATATTTATGGTCATTGCTTCATATTTATTGTCTGCACAACTCATTAATCTTCATCTAGTGTGTGAGGCTGACAGCTCAATCTATTTTGCAATCTCTGGGCAGCAGCCATATCCAAAAAGCTTTTGTTTCCCTGTAAATAAACTGTGTTCAGGACCAGAGGACAATGGTACATCATGCAGTGATTGACACAAGCCATGGCTGCTAATCAAAAGTAGATTTTATTACCAGCTGAGTCAAGTGCATTATGGGGCCATTGTTCTAGTGCTGTCAGGGCAAGAGCATACTTAGTCAGTCACCTTCTCAAGATGGGTTGATTGTTCTCCAAGATTAGACAGAGTTGCCTTATTATCCATCCCAGACAACAAGGCATCTCACCCAAACAGACGCCTTTACAGAAACTGCCTGTACATTGAATTCATTTGAATTGCTAATGCATAATCTGTCCAGCACAGATGTGCAATGAATATTTGGATGTTGTTTTGCATGTCAGTTGAGAAGACTGAATGATGAGGTGATGATCGTTCAGTGATGGGTACTGGACATTTGCCAACAATTGAGTTTGAGCACTTTCCCTGACAGTAATCAGATCGGCTTCCAAAATGTCTTTTTTTCAATTCACTGACAATTTATGTTAGAAGATAATGCAACTCTCTCACAGTTAACACAGTTGGCAGCAATTTGCATTTTTTTTGTATAATTAAATTTTTCATTTCACCCAAGAAGAAATACATACAAGCCGCCTATAACTGATATACATATTCCAAGACACTTCCAAAGTAACTCCACTTGAATAAGAGGCCATCTAGATAAGCCAAAAATGGCAAAACTCTCCATGACACAGGTGGCACTACTTTTATTAGTTATAAAGCCACATTTGCTGTGAAAAAATAGGGGCCTTGTTATCGAGCCGTATGTAATGGGTTGACCTTGGCTGAACCTTCCTATTAGGTAAGATGTCCCAAAAAACAGTAAATGAAACAGCATTTAACATATGACCACGATCATGCTTAGGGTAGGTCAGCAAACACAGTGTTCTGATTTAAAAATTTTCAGTCTCTGTGTGGATTGACATAGTATAAAATAAGAACAGAAATGAGCCCCACAAGGCTGATATTATGATATCAAGGAACTGATACATGGTTATACAGTGACATCACATGATTCATGTGAATGTGAAAGAGGTCTTCATCTAGTCATAGTCATTGGATCATACAAAAATTTAGGTTGGAAGGAAGCTCTAGAGATTATCCAGTCCAGCCAGGGACTTATCCTGCTACTTGCTCTGGGACACACTTTGTTGAGTTCTAAGTATCTCCACGGGTGGAGATTCCACAACTTCTCCATGGAACTCAGTCCATTATTTCATTACCCTTACGGTGATTTTTTTTCCCCAGTATATCTAGTCAGAACTCTGCAACTTATGTCTGTCGTCACCCTTCACATGTGTACCCCTGAAGAAATTCTCCATCTTCTTCAAATCCCTCATTACTTCAAATCCAAAAAGCACAACTAAAACCTTACCTCTAGGACATAAGTAGCTGAAAGGCTTAGAAAATCAGAGGCTTATGGGCACATTTCTCTAATACCTAAGAAATTTTACTTTTTAGCTTTATTTAGGTATGTGTCTAGTGAATCTTCAGTCACATAACAAACCACTTTTCCTCAGAAATATATAATAATGCTTCTCAAGAACCTCTAGAGCTCTTTTTAGAATATACATTAGTTCTTGCAGGACAGTTATCTGTCTTTTAAAGGTAAAGATGAGAACTCATGAGTGTGTAACAGAGGGAAAAATCACTTCCTTTAAATTGCCAACCTTTCTACTAGCAGAATTTACTATGGCTAGGATAAGAGTGGGAAGCGATTAACCCAGAAGTTTCGTAACCAAGATCAGAAAGGAGTTTACAGGTAAGTCATATATATTTTTTTAATTTTTCAATCTTTTCCAGGGTTAGACTAGGTGCATCTCATTTGGATTCATATCATAATTTTCATTTGTTAAAAGCAAGACCCCATTATCCCTACATTACACATGAAACAAATCACAAAGATGCACTGGTGGCTTTTTCTGGGAAGAAAATTCCAGTTTCGGATGCTTTAATTTTGCTGTTAAAAAGAGAACTATAGACATGTAATATCTATATATACTGCATACTCATAACATCAGCTGAAATTCTACGGATTTTCTAGCTAAAAATCCAGAAACAAAACCTTTGAATCAACACATTGAGAAGACTGAGTTTAGACCTTAAATGGAGTTAGGTGGCAAAAATCTTACCGGACATCCACGTTGTACATCCAAATTCTAGTTTGTACTTGTTATAGTTTGACTCCAGCTAAATGTCAGATTCTCAAAGAGGAGAAAAAACCCTCGACCTTCGTGATAAGGATTACAAGCAACTGTTTATTAGCTATTTCACAAGCAAACCAGGCTCTAACTTAGAATATTAAGTATTCACTACTACTACTACCAAAATCAGAGCTTAATAGTTTAAGGGTGAGCAGTTTGATAGTTGTTACAGACACNTTAAGGCATCTTCTCTTTCTCCTTCCCTCCGACCTTGGTGTTAATCAAACTTCTCACCCTCCTCTCTCTTAAGCCACCATGATGTTCTGCGCAGCTTTTTTTTTTCTTCTCCTTCTTAAATATGTTATCACAGAGCCATAGCAGTCGACCTTGAGCCAGCTTAGAGCAGAGAAAAACTCCAGCAGCTTCTTAAAGAAGCCTCTCTCCTAACCCCGCCCCCCGCTAATAAAAAACTCTGGCTACTTAAAACCACAACAGTACTCCTCAAAGCAATGATCCTATCTCACACTGTCATCTCTGCTTTTGACCTTTATATTACATTGGTGAGCATAGTCAGTCTTATTGTTGTAGTTTATGCCAGGACTCTACTCCACAGTCCAAACATATTGAATGAGACTGCTCAAAACACACTCTGCAGAAGAGGGAGGAGTCTTGCCTTGAATGTCCAGGCTCAGAGGATTCTCCCAGATCAGGATTCAGTCTTTTGAGTGTGGCACCATAGGAACCAGAAGTAGAAGCACCACTCAGTCATGGAGTCATGTTCCCATCTGTTCTCTGCCTTCAAGGAAGTCTTCATTATTACATTGGACTTCCTGCTGATTCTTTGATTTCCTATCCTGAGCTCCCATATGCCTCTGATAGACTGAAATAGGAGCCTGGGCATCATCCTCAAGGCTGTTAGTTTCTGTTGTAAGTACAGTGGTACTTGAAAGATGACATGGAATAGCCTATGCTTAACATTCTTAGTAAAGTAGTTTTTTATTCCAAAGACATTTAATACAAGCCATTTAACATAAGCCTGCACTGAAGGATCCTTTCCTTAGGGTTTAAAGTCTTATTTAACAAAACATGGAAACTTACTTCAGCTGATAAATTAATGTCAGCAGCAGGGTTTTTGTTTTTTTAAGCCTGAAAATGGAGGTAAAGATAACCACAAATTGTTCCCTTATATATTATTCTGTAAAATGGAATGCACATATAAGTGCCAAACTGTATCATCTGCTGAGTTAGAGTTCCATTTGAGGTTACAGTCTTGCCACATACAGTTATATTAACAAAACCTTAGAATACAGAAATACAGACTATTCTAGTCTGTGGGAAAAAAAAAGAGTCTCAATCTAGGAAGTGGGTTCATGAAGACAATAGATGGAGTATATAAGCCACTAATAGGTTATACCTCTCCTTTTAAAGGAATATAAGGTGATTTCTTTTCCTGGAAGAAATGTGCTGAAAACAAAAATAAAATGGGAAGAAATGGAATGAATGGTCAAAGTGCTATTGTTAAGAACATTGAGTTCCCACCGCTATTCAAATGTAATTACAACTGCTGCCTCAATAAAGCCATTTCAAAACACACAAAATATTAGATAAGTATATATAAGTAAGGAAACCTTTTCTAGTTCAGGGACACCACATGGACAAGCACAGTATGTACTCCAGGATAAGTGCCAAACAGTTCAGAATGGCTCAGATCCCTCAGGGCAGCTCCTTTCTCAGCCAGGGAACCTGATCCAGCAGATGGTCCTGTGTCAGGTCTGGTGGGTTAAGTTCCACATAGAAGTCACCGGCAGGAAAGGAGGCTGTGATGCCTACCATCTATAGTCTGAGACAGAGGACATGAGTTCAGTGATGGTATAGGCTATTTGACTTGTCAGTTCTCTTCCTCACTTCCCATAGTACATCTTCTGCATCCAAGGATCACACTCTAACCATGTGTGTCAGCATTGCAGGGTCCAGGGGACTGAAACGAAGTCCTGTTTTCAGAAAGTCCTGTTTTCTCTTCATTGTCAGAAGAGAAAAGCCGAGCACGGATTTCTTAGAATATATGGACTTCTCCTTGCTCATAAGTTGAAGGGAATGTTATTTTCCTGTTCCCAGGCCACATATATTATGCCACTTGGGTATTATGTTAATAAGCACAGTATAAGCTTTTAATATAGACAAAGAGGTTTCAAATGCTAGTACAAGTGAGCACCTATGAAAGCATAAGTGCTGGAAATGCTTTTATGGGTTCTTTGAAAAGCAATTATTGACAAAGAGGCTAATATATTACATGTATAATGGGCCTGAAGGCCAGATGGTCTGATTTACTTCTCAGTTCCAATTATAAGGTGCTTGGATAGGTTTCAGGCCATGCTTAAAAGGACCAAAGGTTTCCTTGGAAGAGCAGTAAGAGTGGCTGCTTCTTTTAGATCCTTCCAGCCTTAACAGCCTGTTTCAGTGAAAAGAGACCTCTTCTTTTATGTTTCTAGGAAAGTCAATGCATCTGAAGGATGTTTGGATTTATCTTTTCTGGTTTGAGAATGCATCCTACACGTTTATATGATTTACATTGTTATGCTGAAGACTGAGTCCCATCTGATTGGAGCTGGTGAGTTTACTTGCTGTCATTGTTACAAATAAATGTAAAACAGCAACTGAGATATTGTAAAGGGTGAAGTACAGTGAGAGAAGCACACAGTGAAAGCCCTCTCTGGAAAGATCATGGAGCACATCTTCTTGGCATCCAAACCTCAGCATATGAATGATGAGAAAGCAGTCAGCACTACTCAACACGGATTTGCCAAGAGCATGCTGTCTGTGGCCAACTTGATTGCTCTCTGTGTCAAAACACCTGGTATCCCACGTGCCATGGAAGCTTTTGTAACAAAAAGAAAATTAAATTTCTAAAAAACTCTCACAAAAAAACAAGACCAAACCAAATAACCCCCCTATTTCAAACAAGTTTGCAACTGTGAACAAAAGAATAAACTTCCTCATCTCTACGGTATTTAAGGAAACATGGCTGCCCATGGATAAATGTCTTGAAGTTACAATGACCTCAGCAATTAGGTAACTATCCTCATAACAGAGAGGCCTGAAAGCTTCTGAACATCACCCATTTATGACAACATAATGCAAGCCTTAGGGAAAGGTTCATCAAACAATTCTACATCCTTGTGGCTAGTTCTTAAATGGGAGAGAAAGTGCTTCCTATTTATAATGCCAAAGCTGCTGGGCAAGACACAGTGGAAGACTTAAATTAAATGCCAAATCATGAGGCACTAACAGTAAATAATGAAGAGATTTCTGTTGCTTGTGGTGGCTGCAGGTAAGACACTGGGTAAACTATTTACTGCAGGTTGATTGAGCAGTCCTAGATGGATCATTCTGTCCTAGATGGATCATCTATGTTTTGTTACTTGGATGAGTGAGCAGACTGGTGTGAGACTGTGCTGCCCACATCTCAGGGCTTTTATGGTCCCAGGCCCTGTCTCTGCTGTAAAGTAGCTGGGAGTATGCCAAAATTTCAAGAGCAAAACTCTCTTATCTCTTCTCCTTATGCAATATAGATCCATGTAGTGCACTCGCCTTCCCTACTTGCCTGCATCATGTCATGATGAGAGGGGCTACAAGGAAGTCACCCTGTGGTGTGGTTCATCTGTATGTATCAGGATCAGGGAAAAAATGCTCTTTTCCTGCAGGCTCTTTTCCTGCTCTGGGAAAAAATAGGCTGTAGGCCCTGATTAGTTGCAAGAGATCACAGTATCCCCCAGTATATGCTTAGCATGTGACTGTGAGGGGGAAGAAGCTGGAAATTTTCCTGTTTGCACCAAGACACCGTGATCTAGTGACACCTAAATTTATCTATTTCTTACCAGTGTCTTTTCTTTGTTCTCAGATCCACACTTGTTGGTTTGTTGTTAAGACAGTGGTGTGTCATGAGAATATTGAGGTTGCTTCTTAGGTTCAAGACTCTGCACAGAAAACCCCAGTCTTGATGACAGAGCATTGAGTAACTCTTTATTCCCCACACCAGAGTGATATTTAGGAAGGTGTCTCTATGGGAAAGACATGAAAAGTTCCGTTTAAATATCAGCAGCTATTCTAAGTGATAGAGAGAATTGGATATGCTTATGGACTGCCAATGAAGCTCCCGAGAGGAGTTAGTGCCATGGGAAAAAACAGAATAAATGTGTAGTATTTGCTGGCTCTTCTTTGGTACAGAGGAATAGGACTTGAAATCTTATTTGTTCCACAAGATTTTGACACTTGTCAGTTCCTGCCATGGTTATGTCACAACGCATGTGAAAGTGAGTTTCATCAGCTTAAATGAGATGTTGTCTGAAAGTCTATGGATAACTTTCTGGCTGTAGGCCCACCTCCATCTATTTCTCCTGCTCTTTTCCTCTGTAGGGGTTGAAATATTCTTGCAATTAACAAAGGGAGTCTGTTACTGAAGGAATGCAAACAATATTGCAAACTGGAAAAACTGGTTTTATCCTTCCTATTCCTGTCCACCAAGACCAGCACCAAGCACAGTATAATGGCCAATTTGAATATTTTCCAGATGTGAGAATTTCAGATTGGGAACTTAGTTACTTTGCTCGCCTTGTAAAGGCCTGGAGTGAATGTGGTGCAGTCTGTCATTTTACAAGCGCCTTAGGAATCAATTGCTTGGCATTTTGTGCATCAATTTTTAACAGCATAGTTCTAAGGTGAACCTAGAATCACTATAGTGGAGGAAACATGTAGAGACTATGGAAAGGAAACACATGAAACCTACTGTGGGAATCTGTCAGACTCAGATCCTGCCTTGGTTTTTCTGTTTAACGCTCTTAAAGTTTTTTCAACTCACTAAAACTACAGCCTTTGTTATTTGTTTTAATCAACTTTCTATTGCCATTGCAAATGACCTTGCTCTTTGCCTGGGTAAGAGAATCTGATGTAAAAGGGTTCTAAAGGAGAAAGCTGGAAACTAGATTAATCCTACAGGCAAGAGAGAGATTTGAATTAAGCTGTAAAAGAAATTGGTCTTCCTGTCTATCACCTGCTTATTATCCAGAGGAGTTCTCATCCGAGCAGCTGCAATACTCCAGTGACTGTGCACTGGTATTTGAGCACCAGGGATCTTTTTTCCACATTGTTACCATGGTCGTAGGAAGAGCTCTCATGCAACCCAGTGTATTGAAGATTTCATCTTTCTTTTGCTCTTCTGTAGGGCTTTCACATTCTTCTAAGAGACTAGCATCTCAGTGTTAATCAGCATTAACCACAACTGGCAGCAACTTCTACTCCTTTTTTCCTGTACATGGTGACCATGCAGGCCATTCTAGGATGAAATGGAGATGAGAACAGACTCCCGAGTATTTTGTAATAAGAAGATGCCTCTTGTATGGTAAAAGTAAAGAGAGAAAGAGATTGAGGAGATGAAACCTGACTAAAGCAAATAGTAAGTGTATTGCACAAGGGAAGAGAGAACATGAGAGAAAGCAAACACAAGGTATCAATGTCAATATAACCACTACTTATCACAGTGTGACTCTGGACTTGAGGTGTGGCTGATTGCAGCACAGTAGCAGCTTTGGTTTAGAGTCCTTTTTCCTCTCTTCTGAACAACTCTTCTGCAAATCCAAAGCACTTACAATGTTGCTCGCACATAAAAAAGATTGCATAGTTGGCAACCCAAAATGATGACATATCAGGTTGTAGATAAAGATAGGAAGGATATGACTGTATCAACTAAGTTCGTAAGACTTTCTATTAAATATTTTCCCAAATCAGAATATTTTTATCTACTTGGAATTTAGGTTGAAGAGGCTGTGCCTTCCTCCAGTTCATTTAAACAACTCAACTATATGTACACACATGTATATAGATTCTGATTCACATTACTGTGAGGAAAATTATGTGTAACTTCTTAAATAACTCAGTGTCATTACTCCAAGTCAGTTCCTTAAGAAATGTGTGTGGTTAGGACCTATTCTATGTCTGAGTAAGAAAAATGACTTTAGTAGACTATTTCAAGGAGGAAGCCACCTTCTCTGGAGAAAAGCACATTTTTTGCTCTAAATCCTACCTTTGTTATGATTGCTTGACCTTTTACAAGGATTGGCAGAACAATGAATCATCTTGTGGAAACTGCAAGGTCTGGAGCAGATCACACTGTCTCCTTTGCTCAACCAGAGATTTTTGATTTTAATATACTTTTGGGGAAACTACTCATTCTTGGAACGATATAAAAATCAAAGAAGCTTCTACAAATGTAGGTGCCAGCTTCGTTGTACCTTAAAGGAAGAGCTTAAAAGAAAGAAATGCTTAATCATTCCTATCAGATGTCTTCTAATCCTTTTGGACTGCTGTTTTTTCAAAAATCTATTATTCCTCATCTTTATTGGAGATGACCACAATGAACAGTTTTTCATGTTATATTTTGAAGAACCTTTTCACCTGTATGAGTCAGCATGTGTTTGTCCTGACTTTAAACAGGTACATAATCAAAATCCCTTCCCCTCGTTAAATACAGAAGTTTGTTAGAGTTGCAGGGTTAGACTACTATGTTAGATTAATGGCTCACTGCAGAGAACATTTCAAATTCAATTCTAATTAAGATCTGCTTCAGCCTCTAGAAATGTAACAACCCCCTAGCCCCCATGTTCTAGGAACTGGCTTCTCTTTAAGAATATGCAGGCAGAAGGTAAACTTATGTGAGCATTTTTATCCCTATGGAGGACAGCCTGGACTGGGTCTCTCTCACTCAAAAGGTCAGATCTCTGCAGTTGGTTTGTGTATATACAAAGTATTTGAGACTTGAGCATCCCAGATTATTCAAGAAATATAACAGGAATGCAAGATGGAAAATTTTACCCTCTCACCTACCATAAACATTCATATAGCTTCAGTGATCAAAAATTCACAGATGATGTTTTGCAATACTGTTCACTTTATTCACAGTAAATCACAAATTGGTATATTAAAAGCGCTGATTTCTTGTCTTGAATTCCAAGTAGAGTGTTAGAAGAATACTTCTATGAAGAAAATTAGTTGCTGCTGGAATAGGTGATAAAGCATCCTCTCATTTAAGTATTATTAAATCAGACACTGGCACTGTATGAATGAAACATCTCCTCTCAGTGGAATTCTCTTAGTATATTGCTTTTTATGAAAATGCATACATTTTTCTGGGACAGGAAGAGTTTCAGGAAGGGAGTTGTCTTTTTTCATGTTCTTCAAGCACCGTGTATGCTCTTTGGGTGCCTTTTTGATCCATTTTTCCATGGTTTGGGATACTTAGAGACAGAGAGGTTCTGCTTAAGAACAGAAGAGGTCTGAATATGGATCAAAGATAGGTTAGATTTATATTCTGTTTTCAGCAGAATCTGAAAGCAGACACTTGTGTCTAGTATTATTTGTGTGTTATCTAACATAGTTTCCAGCTGTTAATCACCAATTATTGATAAGCTTTCTAAGCAATTACTGTATTAGGACCATCACTTTTTGTTGTTTTTATTTTATACTCTACATTGGGCTGAGCTATGCTGGTATATTTGCATCGTCTTTATTAAACCAATAAAACAAACAGCTACATAGCCAATCCATTCACCCATCTGATACAGCCATCTGCCTGGAGCAAAGGCTACCTGCTGGTTTCCTTTCTGGTAAGTTCACAGCTGGGTGACAGCTATGCTCAGTAATTCAGAGATCTCCAGGACTGCCCTGCTCTTCTTGCAGGAGTACTGTGGGATGCCCACCTCATAGCACATGGCTCCTGGCTCCCTGTTCCTTTGTGGTCCTTCCAAATGGTCCTTGCTGCTCCCTGGCAGTCTAACTCTATCCTGACTGGATCCAGACAGGTGGTGAGAGGTAAGAGAAAGGTTTTACTGGAGGGAAACTAAGAGGTGGGGATGGAGATGGTTCTGGATTTCTCCCTGGCCTATTTGAACATTATTTTCTTTGTTAGCACCGAAGATGGTTTCATTCTCTCTGACCACTGCTGAGCTGCCACTAGAACATCAGGTATCTTCATTCCATGGCTGTATTGCCTGCACTGCTTCGGTAGGAACTCTGATTAGACTTTTCTCACCTTGGTGGAGGGTCAAATGCCCTGCCAGGCTCCAGTCACTAGGTCCTGCCAAGCTGTCCTTTGTCATGTTAGGCTTTTTGGCTTTCACTTTGCTAACAAAAAGAAGTTTAAAATGGGGACAAAGGATGTAAATGGTCTATTTCATGTGCCAGGTGCTATAAGAAGGGTGCCAATGAGAGATACATTCCTGCGAGTTTTATGCTTCCATAGTTCTCTGTCCTCTTGTTCTGTGTTCCTAGAGGAGGTGATGGTCAGGATCAGCTGTAGGCTGGTTTTACAGGGCTAATCCTAGACCAGGATGAAGATTAGAAAGGGTAAATCAGACAAGACTTTTGTCTTTTACAAAGCTTGCTATACAGTGCAGGAATTCTGTGCCTAATTGTGAGGGGAAAAGTTCATTAAGTCAAAATATGGTGTGTGCCTGTAGTTGTAATTGAAGACCAATTTCCTAGAGATTGATTATCTTACATAAGGGTTTTTAAACTTAGCAACTTTTGCTCCCTTTCTCCATGGAAAACAACTTCAAATGATTTCTATTTTCATTTTCTATTTTCATTTTCCTGTCTTTCAGAGCACAGGAATTGGAGTCATAAAGATACTACAATGTTAATAGATCTGTCTCAGAGTTCATGAGGTCAGTCTTGTTGGTCTTATCATATGACTAACAGTGCAAAAATCTGGAATCAACTCAGTTAATCTTGGGCATGAAATAATTGGCACTAAAGAACTGCACACCAATAAATCAATAGAAACTAACTTCTAATTTTTTTTGGGGGGGTCACAAGTTCTACTTTCACCATAAAAGCAGATAAGGTAACTATAATTAAAATGTCTATTTCCTTCTCTACTATTTGTGTTAACATTCATGCTGTTGAATATACTCCTTTCATAATACTATATTTTTTCAGTATTCTACAGTTATTGTTTCATTAAAAATACCCCAGTGATATTAACAGTATAATAAATTACAATTCAAAATAAAATATCAGCCATTTCATCTATGAGAGAGAATGACAAAGCCATAATAAAAACCAATAAAGTTTAGCAATATGATAATGTAGGATGAGGTTTTTATAGACTCCATGTAAATGTTAAAATCTATAAATTTTTTACATTGTGTAAAATCGTAAAGAACTGCAGTGAAGGGGGAGGGGAAATGAAAAAAAAAAGCAGCAGTAGCAGGCTGGTTTAATCCTGAAATTTTCTGATTTCTTTTTATAATCTGAAAAATAATGTATAAAAACTATATTCGTTTGTGGGGGTTTTTTTGTGGCTTGTCTTATTGACTAGAGATGTTAAATTGAAGAAGGAAAACTGCCTTTCCACTTTCCAGCCCACAGTATTGATAAGTGAAGAAACTCTAAATCCTAATCACCTCTCCTTGACTTCCTTTGCTTACACCTTGTACCCTAGTACAACTAGTACTTTGCCCTTAATTTTTCCAACTATGCTTTAAACAACTTATCTGGCTTTTTTTCATATATTTGGGGTGTAATTGAAGGTAGCAGAATATGCAAATATGAAGAGGGTTAAGATAGGGCTAGGAGAGGAGAGGAGGAGAGATGAAATCCTCCTTGCAAGCATTTTCTTCTTGTTGCATCATCCTTCACACCCCATTGGTGGGATATAATTTAAAACTTATTTTCTTGTAGGCTAATGATAATTTATTGAATTGTATTAGTCCAATACTTACTATTTCTTCTGACAGCAGATTGCATAAGGCATATGCCATTTGATTTAAATAAACCCCCCTTTTTTTTTTATTTAAAGGAGAAAGGAGGAAAGATATACACAAAAAGAATATGGATTTCTGAAACAGGTTCAAAACAGCTACAAATAATTATTGTTTAAAAACCTGCCTTTTTGGAAACATGACACTGGTCAGCCTTGTTTTCTTGTATTGTGTTGCTCCAGAGACAGCACAACAAAATGTAATTGACACATCCTACAACATGCTGACTTGTAAAATAGGGGGATACTTACTGTTCTCACACGATGGAGTGGAGCTGCTTCCATTTAATTGACAAGTAGCTTGTCCCTGACAAGGACACTGTGGATTCTATGTCCATTATCAAGATTCTCGTCAGATTTCCAAAAAGGATGAGAAGAAGCGGAGAGCAAACAAAACTACACTGTCACAAAATAAGGAAGTGGCTGAATGCCTGCACTTCTTAAACAAGAAGCTTCTTTCTTCTGTAAACCTAAAACTTTGTTTTCATGTGTGGGTCTTTAAAATAGCAGTAGGGAAAGGCCAGATTGGATGGGGCTTTGAGCAACCTGGTTTGGTAGAAATTGTCCCTGCTCAAGGCAGAGGGGTTGGAACTAGATGATCTTAAACATTTCTTCCAATCCGAACCACTCTATGATTCTATGACAGTATGAGATTAGATGAAGAGATGCTCAAAAGAACACAAAAATATGAATCACAGCACACAATCTGAAAACATTTAAGGACCACCACAGATTTAATCTCTTGATCTGCCAGTTTACCTCCACTGCTAGTATTCCGTATTTTTTGTCAGAAAGAAGTATGGAGGTTTCTGGCCCTTCACAGGAGCCTGCCAGCTTAAGGTGGCTTCAACCTATCAAGGATCAGCATGCAGGCAGCTGGGGTCCACCAGGTATCCCAGCAACTCCATCCTGTGATGTTGAAAAGAGCCAGTCTCTGGGGTTTGACAGAGTCACCACTGCTGCAAGTGACTCAGGACTTCCCTGGTGTGGCCTGTGTGCCTGTTGAGCACTGGAGAACATCAAGATGACAATACCACTACATAGTTATCAAGGAGGCTTTGCAGCACATTATGTACAAAACAATGGAAGGTGATCAGAGCAAAGGAGACACCAAACAGTATCACAATATCCTCATAGTACCTGGATCTGAAGGCAGTTTTCCCCTCATTCCCTTCTAGCATGCAGAACGTGCAGTTTCTTAGAATTTGCCAATTTTTTTTGATGATTCGTAACACGGGTTTCCAGTATCATGGCTCTTGTAAGAGCACCTACTTGGAAGAGGCCTCACTTCCCATGGACATGAGAAGAACACGCGGATCCTGAGGGACAGAAACAGTCATTCATCACGGCTTGCCTTACTGTCCTGCTGAGGTCTTGGCTGGCATTTCATTATGGAAGCAGACATCCCAGGGCCATAGGGGCCATACTCTTCCAGAATCTGGCCCAAAGCAGGAGCCATGTGATTGGCCACTGCACAGTTGCAGTCCCTTCAAAAACTGCTCCAAAGCATTAAGTCATCTGGTTTTGGACCACGGGGTCATTGTCTTCCACATGGTCAAAATCCACTCTCCAGGTTGCTCTGGGAAATTACTGAAGCTGAACATCTAATGTCCTTTGGGATATACAGCACCTGGAGAGGCTGCAGAGATGAGCCACAAATAACCAAGAAAACCTTAATACAATTGTGCAGGCACCACAGAACCATAGAATATTTTGGGTTGGAACAGACTTTTAAAGGCCATTTAGTCCAACTCTCTTGCCATGGGCAGGGACATCTCTTACTGGATCAGGTTTCTCAAGATGGGAAGCAAGAGACCTTGAAGCAGCCTGCAGTGCTGTGCCACACCTCTACATGCTGCTCTTAGCTTCCTGAAGGAATTTGAGGTTAACACGCAACGGGTGGGGAGCCTGAAGGCCAGGCTCCATGTTAGTCAGCCTAGGGCTTGAGGTGGCCCAAGATACCTGCCATGAAGCAGCAAGATTGGGGCTGTTCTGCAAGGGATGACAGTGAAAACCTGTCCACATCACAGGACAGAGATCTCGCTGACCAGGGCACAGTACCCAAGCAGGGCAGCCTGGTGACAGTAGCAGCTGTTGACAGTCCCAGTGATCACCAGGTAAATGAGAGATGGCGGGTCAAGTCCAAGTGCAACCCATGAAATCCATTGAACAGAAGCTGCAGGGTACAGGGCTAGGAACATGCCTGCCAGCAACACAGCAGAGGACAGGGCTGGAGGCCAAGATTGGAGTGAAATGGAGCTACCCCTGCAGCTATGCTGGTGAGGGTGTACTGGCACGTACCTTAGGCTCCAGGTTAACTCCGAGAGAAGACTAACATAAACTAATCAACCACAGGAATCAGCCCCAAGCACCTTGCATCTTCTCACTGGATCTTAAAACACAGGCCAAACATGTCTTGAGAGTGTTAATCTGACCACAGATTGTTTTCACACTCTCTGCGCAGGCCCTTCAGTTACACATTGCTACACCCATCCTGAAAAAGTTGCACAAAGACTTAGGAGAACTTTTATGGGGTGGGCAAAGAAATGTAGTAACAGGCAAGAAAGATGGTAGATTCAGGCTTGCCAGTTCTTCTGACATGAACAGAAATGTTGGAAATAGGATTTTTGTTTGTTTTACTTCAAATATAAACCTTATAATTCTACTGTGACCTGGGTTGCAGTTCTAAGTAACAGAAAAAATAGTGTCTCTGTTGTGAAGTACAAATGTGGAAATGCCTGAAACTGCCTTAGGTAGAAATTGCAGAATTCAGACTACAAATTGTATTTTATAGGTAACACTAGGCGTCACGGAATGAGGAAACTGCCGTTACTCAATCTATTTTCAGGAAAATTCAAGTGTATGGATTATGTAAGTGTGCCATAACCAAGCAGAACAACCAACTAATAAAGATGTGCCTAGAAGAGAGTTAGATTAAAAAAAAAATTCACGATATTCCTAGACCCAGCTATTACACTTGGGGGAAAAGAAAATCACAGTACTATCACATGTGCACTCACTTCAGTAGGAGTGACTTTTTTAAAAAATGTGCTGTCATTTAGAATGCAATGTTAAATATAGGGGATATAATTTCAGTCTCCAAAAACCAGGAATTCTTAAAGTAAAATTACATTTTCAAGTGCTGCAGATATTGAACAAACACAGAATTTCAGCACTAACATTTTTGCCTGAGGTGGTCTGATATCTTTGGTGTTACTCTAGTCTCAACTTCCTCCTGTGCTCACACACCTGTATGCTTTTTTATGACACCCAGTGTGACTACATGATGCAATTTGACAAGTACGGTAAAAGGTCAATCATTTTAAAACCACACCATTCATATCCCTACATGTTGTTTTTTTAGAACACGCAGTTGGTTGGACTGTGCAATTCTCTCCATACTCCAGCTGAGACACCTTTTTAAAAATTACTGATAAACATTTCAAACACATGAAAATAAAGCTGGGCACATCTTATCTGTACAAATCCACATTTTGAAAACTGAATCAGCCATACCACACAGTATTAAAGTAAAATATGCAGTAATTTCATACGAAGTTACTGTCATTTAACTATCATTTTTCCAAGGCACTGTACACAAAAGAACTCCTGCAATGGCAGATCTGCCTACCATACGAAAATTTAACCTTCTAATGAGACAGTAGGACATGTTTTGCTCATTCTTTGTGTCAAGTGACATAAAGCAGCACAAGAAGCACAAGGAAATTCAGATGTCCCCAGTTCATCATAGTCCCCTACACAAATGAGAGATACAAAACTGTAAAATATAATACAGGAATATAATTTATTCTGTTAATCTGCGTACGTATTGGTACAGCTGTTCTGAGAAAGCTTCTGAGGAAAATTTTTCCATAACTCTCACTCTCCCAGCTGCTCCCATTGTGTCCTTTAAGAGAGGATCTCTCACGATTTTTTCCATAGCCTTAGCAAATTGGGTTGGCTGAGGATCACACAAAAATCCTGTAACATTATGCAAGATTGATTCTAAAGGACCACCTGAATTAACTGCTATAACTGGACACCTCATATACATTGCTTCCAAAGGGACAATGCCAAAATGTTCATTGCTTGGTGTATAAAGCACACATACAGAGTTACTAAAAAGAGAGATTTTCTGTTCATCTGAGAACGATCTCAGAAAAGTCACATGGTCATTAACACCAAGCTTGGCTGCGAGTCTCCTCAGCTCTTCGTAGTGCTCCACATTTTCCAGAACTCGTTTATCATAACCACCTGCCATAACCAAGTGAACTTCATTCCATTCATGAGAATCAAGCTTTCCTTGAAGTTCATGCAAAGCTTCAAGAGCCAACACCAGATTCTTCTTCCTCTCATACCTATTAATGGAAAGAAACAAGAACTTTTTCTTTTTCGGTATCAGGTCAGCTATGTCTGCAGGAATGATTGTTTCAAAGCTACTGATGTTGAGTGACGGGTAGAGGACATCTGGTTCTATGTGAGATAAGGACTTAAAGGTGTCTTTGAACACACTGGCAGTAAACTTGCTGTTCACAACAATACAGTCTGCCATGCCAGTTGT
Source organism: Calyptomena viridis (assembly GCA_013390005.1). Lineage (NCBI taxonomy): Eukaryota > Metazoa > Chordata > Aves > Passeriformes > Eurylaimidae > Calyptomena > Calyptomena viridis. The sequence goes on along the minus strand of WEIV01028617.1, from coordinate 151,395 downwards.
GTACTCTTCCAGCCAGTCGAGTGGCCGTCTGTAGAGGCGCTTCAGGAAAGATTCTCTCTTGGTCAGAAGCTGATCAGGAAAGTGACAGTAAAACAAAACCTTCTTACGGGTTCTGGCCAGTCTAAGTATGGGAATGCAAGCAGACACCTGTGCAACCATGAGAGACAGGACAAGAGATGTTAGTTATTTCTGTCAGTGCTACCGGTGCGCACATGTGATTTCAAAGCAATGCCCTGACAGCCAGTCCTTTGTAAGCCACGAGCACATCAAGCTGTGGAAGTCCCTCACCCAGGACTTCTCACTGAGGCCCTAGATTTCCTCCCTCCCAAAAACACCTGCTCCCCATCAAGCCCCAGGACTTCTCCTGGGGAGCTGAGAGTGGAGCCCCAGCAGCATCCTCCTCCTCTCTCTCCAGCTGCCCCAGAACACAAGAGTGTTGCAAAAAGTGGAATATGTCAAGATGTTCTTTGATGTAAGATCTCTATATACTTTCAAGCCCGAGCAACAAGAAAGGAGACCTAACCAGTGGAAGAGGCAGAAGCCAGCATCCCTTGTCAAAGATGTACTGGAACTAACAAGCCTTAAGGATGTAGTAAATCAAGATGTTGATGTATGTCTAAGTATACATTCATAATTTGGCAAAATACTCAAGGTCAACGTATCCTATAGCTGAACTATGTTCATTATAATACTAAAGATCACCCCTAAGATCAAAAAGACTCCTCCTTCCCAGGTGAAGACTCTTTCCCTGAGCACACACAGAATTTAGCTATAGCTTATATGGAATCACAGAATCAGAGAATCAATTAGGTTGGAAAAGATCTCTGAGATCATGAAGTCCAACCTATGAGACCCAACACCACCATCTCAACTAGACCATGGCACTAAGTGACATGTCCAGTCTTTTCTTAAGCACCTCCAGGGATGATTAGTCCACCACCTTCCTGCCCAGGCCACTCCAATGTTTACNTCCAATGTTTAATTGCCCTAAGTGAAAAACATCTTCCTACTGTCCAACCTGAACTTCCCCTGGTGCAGCTTAGGCCTATGTCCTCTCATCCTGTCGCTAGCTGTCTGTGAGAGGCTGACTCTAACCTGGGTACAACCTCCTTTCACATTGTTGTAGAAAGTGCTAAGGTCCCCCCTGAAACTCTTCTTCTCCAGCCTAAACAACCCCAGCTACATCAGTCACTCCTCCTCAGACTTGCGCTCCAGACTCTTTGCCAGCTCCGCTGCCCTTTCTGGAAATTATTAACCAATCATAATCGAGGGACTGCACTAGGAAAGTTACAAACTTTGAATTTCTGTGTATAAATAATGGCATGGAAAGCCTGATGGGGTGCACTTGATTTGTGGAATGCCGCTGAGCAGCTGAGTGTCTAATTATTGGCTTGTTGTACTCCATGTAACAAATCCGATTTTGTGGGGATTTGATGCTCCAAGGATCTAGAGCACGTCTCTTATGAGGAGAAATTGCAAGCAGCTGTGTCTGTTTAGTCTGCAGAAGACTGAGAGGGAATCTCATTAATGCATATAAATATGTCAAAGGTCGGTGCCAATAGGATGGTGCTAGCTCCTTTTTAGTGGTGCCCACCGAGAGGATGAGGTGCAATGGCCATAAACTAAACCAGAATAACTTCCACCTCAACGTGAGGAAGCACTTCTTTACACTGAGGGTGGCAGAGCACTGGAACAGGCTGCCCAGGGAGGTCGTGGAGTTTCCCTCTCTGAAGACATTCACGACCCACTTGGACGCGTGCCTGTGTCACCTGCTCTAGACGACCCTGCCTTGGCAGCTCCAGCGCTGCCTTCCAACCTCAAGTATTCTGATTCCGTAGCAGCAGCCCTCCAGCATCCCCGCCTCACCTCGGGCCGGCGGCGCCCCCACCCCCACGGCCG
>WEIV01028617.1:4938-134138 GCA_013390005.1 Calyptomena viridis | reverse complement strand
TCACATAAGGACAGGCTCTAGCCTCTTGGGTGGAGGATGTGAGTGAAAACTCAGACGTGCTGGAAAGTGCCTTCCCAAAATTCACTAGGCACTGTTCCCAGGCCTTCTGCTTATTCATTTCTCACTCACCACCTGTGCATTCAGATCTATCTGCTGGCTCATAAACTGGTTATCTTAAAGGAAAAGGGGTTCTAGGAATATAACTGTAACCATTCCGTCAGGCACTTCTTTGTCAATAAAACAGGGTTTTAAAGATATTTCGTTAAAATGAGTTAAAGCCTCTGCAACCTGTGTGTCCAAAAGCTCCAACTGGTGGAGAGCTCCTCTTCCCTTTGTCTGCAGAGACACAGATTTTTAGGCAACTTTACCAGTGGCCCTGTCCCACATCCGTCTTGTGTGCTCTCCGGATTAAGAGTAGGTCCCACCCTATCACACCTACTTCTGAAACTGATCTGAGGGCATTAGGGGGTGTGTTCTTTTATCATGTTAATGAAGAAATAATAGTGTTTGTCTCAGGTCAGACTTGCTGACTTGGGCTGAACTTTGAATGTATATTTCCTGTGGGATGTATGCAATCCTTGCATGGAAGCAGTCTAGAAATTAAAGAATTTAATCTTCTCACAGCAATTCAGTGACACAAGTCATGCTAGAATTCAGGATTTCTGGGGTCCTTAAGTTATACATATTTTTCTACATAATGCTGTTCTTTACATAAAACTATAAAGTCCATCTGAGTTAGCCTGTGCATGAGCTGTCACCACTAGGAAATACAGGAGAGTAGGAGCACAGCATGTCAGTTTACAGCAGAGATCGGCTGTGTTCAGTTTTGAGCATCCTCAATATAGGAAAGACAGTGTTAAACTAAAGCAAATCCAGCAGAGGTGATCAAGGGCTGGAGCATTTGCTCCGTAAAGAGAGTCTGAAGGAACTGGACCTGTGTAGTATGAAGAAGGAGAGTTTTAGTAGCGTCCTTCCTAGAACTACACAGAGGTCATGAAGAAGTTGAAGGCAGTGTTTTCACAGCAGTTCACAGCAGGAGAACAGGAAATGGTGGTCTTAAGTTGAAATGAGAGAGATTGGATATAAGGAAATACCTTTTTGTCATGAGGATGATCAAGCCAAGGTTACCCAGAGCAATTTTGCAGTCTCCTTTCTTCCTTGGATGTTTTCAAGACCCAGTGGATGAGGCCCTGGGAAGCCTGGTCTGATCTCATAGGTGATCCACCTTTGAGCTGTAGGTAACAGAGGGTTGCACTAGATAACCTTCCAAGGTCTTGTCCAACCTGAATTGTCCTATGACCATATGATTGTTGTGGACCCTTTTTGACACTGACATGAATACATCCTCTGAAACATGTGGTGCTTCTGCTGCACAGCAGTTGATGCAAAGAGCCTACTTCAGATTTCAAAGGTCTTGGAGAGTTGTGGAGAGAAAGAAGGTTCTTAGTTTTATCTGTTATTTTATTCAGTCTTTGGAGATTGGATTTTTGATTAACTCAACCACGTAGAGATAGTTTCATGATGTTAGCTAAGAACACAGTATGTATTCCAAATAAATAAAACCCATGTCTGCAGGAATCATCAAAACTGTACATGCTACTCCATCTGCTGGGGGAATCAATAAAAACTTCAAATATTTAAAAGGTGGAGATATTTTCCAATCACATAGGCAGGGTTTTTCCAATCTGTTTTGTACTTGTAGGCATGTGTCTTTGCTTTTGCCATACTTGCACTAGAGAGGACAGAAGGAAATCTTGTTAGAGGAAATTTTGGCTTTTGAAAAATTCTGCAGGTATAATTACAATTTTTTCTCCTGTTCCCATTTTTTCAAAATGAGTAGCCCAAGTAGATGTGGTTGACAGGTTGCAAATAAAAGACACAGTCCTGAAAAGTTTGGCCTTCTCTTTGCTATGCACTGTAGACTCAGAGCATGAGAATGTTTGCTAAAATATCCAGAACAGGTCTTGGAAGTCAGTCTTTGTGGTCCAGGATTGCGTTCTGTATGTTTGTGAAGGGCTTAGTTCAGTGGTCCCTGATAAACACTTCTCTAAATGTTTAATGTCATCAGCTGGAATCTTCTTCACCACATTCTGTAATGATTCTGCATGGAATAAAAGAGAGTGATGGTGTTGACGGTCCCTGAAAATAACATCAAGCATGTTAGCTTAGAATTACAATTTCATATATTTTTGGAAGGTAATAGGTGTAAAGGTCTCACATTACCTCTTCATGAGCTATGAGATTCCATGTCTGACAGTAACTTCTCTCTTGAAATAAGAGGACTTCACAAGAAAAAAAACCTGAAAGAGTAAAGGCTAAGCTAAGAGTGATGTGGATTTCATAAGTATCTTTTTCTTTTCATTACATAATTGTTAACAAGCTTTTTTTTCAAAGTAACACGCACATTGAAATGGAGAGAGAAGTCAGAGACAGTGAGCCGCAGACTAAATCTGCATTTGTGTTTGGGTATGCAGGCAGAGACTGAGGATTATGTTGACTGTCCTGAAGACTCGCATCTATTGCTTATTCCTATATTTTGAGCTAGAGGAGAAGCATTGAACACCTTTCAGGAGTACCATCACTTCATTTTGGTGAGAAGTAAGCTTTCATTTTGACCGAAGAGGGTGTTAAAGTGCTTTTTGCGGCCATGAAATCTTCAGTTTTGCTCTTCTTTTGCAATGAATAAAAATGTGTGTTTGTTTCCTGTATGATGGCAAATTTGTAATTCATGCATTTGTCATAGAGACTGGCTGATGAGTAATGAAATCTAGTCCCTTCTGATCTAGTCTGAATTGAATATTTGATCTCGAAGAGAACAGGTTTGCATCACAGTCCCTATCACTTGCCAGAGGTCCACTTGATCTGATATTTGATTCAGACATAAGGAGGAAGTTGTTTATAGAGAGAGTGATTGGGCATTGGAATGGGCTGCCCAGGGAGGTGGTGAAGTCACTGTCCCTGTAGGTATTTAAGAAGAGACTGGATGTGGCACTTAGTGCTATGGTCTAGTTGACAAGGTGGTGTGAGATCAAAGGTTAGGCTGGACTCAGAGGTTAGACGCAGAGGTCTTTTTCAACCTAATTGATTCTGTGATTCTGTGAAGAAATGAATTCTTGAGGGGTTTTTCAAGCTGAGAATTTGATTGGAGAGTTGTCTTGGCCTGCCTGTAGATTTATTTTAGCTTGTTTACCTGTAGTACTGATTGTCTAATGACCAGGTAACTATCGCTTACTTTGTTTTAGCATTTGATCACTTTATGCAACTGTGTGGTATAACACTTAGTCTTACATATGTTCTGTAACTAGAAGATACTAATAACAAGCACTTACTCTTTGTAGAATGAACTGTGTATGACTGATCCTAGAATAAAACACCTTGTAAGTACAGGGACAGGATGATACTAGAGGCCCCAGGGCTATGAACGGCTATGAACAGAGGTCTCTTGCTAGCAATTGAAGGAAGGCAGCCTTTAGAAGTGGGTAAAACTAGTTAGGGATAACAAGAGAACAGCTACTAAGTATCCAGCGTATGTAATGCCCACCATATGTACACATGTAACATAGAGTTGGGAAAGATTGAAGAAAGATCAGGGCGCTAGAAAACATGTAAAAAGTGCTTGAAGCAGATTCAAAACTGAGGAGGAAGAAACCATCAACATCATACTGGCAAAAGGTTTGAATACTAAAAGCCCACTGTTCACTTCCCCCTGCACTGAAGCTATCATGGTTAAGACCAAGAGCTGCAGTGGAAGGACTGCCAAAAAAATGTGTAGATATTTTGTGGACATAGTGACCATAAAATGATAGAGTTTTCAATTCTGGGTCAAGTTAGGAGGAGTGCCAGCAGAACTGCCACCTTGAACTTCCAGCAAGCAGACTTAAGCCTGTTTAGGGGATTGACTGAGAGAGTCTCATTGGAGACAGTCCTGAAGAGCAAAGGAGCCCAGAAAGGCTGGATGTGCTTTAAGAAAGAAATCTTAAAGATACAGGAACAGGCTGTCCCCATGTGCCATAAGACAAGCCAATAGGGAAAAAGACTGACCTGGTTAAAGTGAGAATTTAGGCTGGAACTCAGGGGAAAAAAGAGAGTGTATCACCTCTGGAAGGAGGGGCAGGTAACTTGGAGGGATTACAAGGATGTCGTAAGGTTATATAGGAAGAAAATTAGAAGGGCCAAAGCCTAACTGGAACTTACTTTGGCCATTGTGGTTAAAGACAACAAAAAAAATGTTTCTGTAAATACATTGACAGCAGAAGGAGGGCTAAGGAGAGTCTCCATCCTTTGCTGGATGCAGAGGGTTGCAAAGTGTCAGGGGATGAGGAAAAAGCAGAGGTACTTAATTCTGCTTTTGCCTTAGTCTTTAAAACCAAAACCAGTTATCCTCAGGATACCCTGCTCCCAAAGCTGGAAGTTAGTGACAGGGAGCAGAGTGAAGCCCTTTTATTCCATGAGGAAATGGTTAGTGACTTGCTATGCCAGTTAGACACCCAAGTTTATGGGCCCAGGTTTATGGCACCCGAGAGTAATGAGGGAGCAAAAGAACTTGCCAAGCCACTTTCAATCATTTACCAGCAGTCCGGGTTTACCAGAGAAGTCCCAGTTGACTGGAAATTCGCAAATGTGACACTCATCTATAAGAAGAGTCAGAAGGATGATCCAGGGAACTAAGGCCTGTCAGAGTACAGACCTTGGTACTGGGGAAGGTCATGGAGCAGATTATCCTGAGTGCCATCACATGGCACATGCAAGACAAACAGTGGATCAGGCCTAGCCAACATGGGTTCTAAGAAAGGCAGGTCCTGCTTATCCAACGTGATCTTCTATTACAAAGTGACCCACTTACTAGATGAGGGAAAGGCTCATCTATCTAGACTTCAGTAAAGTCCCCCACAGCATTCTCCTAGAGAAAATTGGCTACTCATGGCTTGGACAGGTGCACTCTTTGTTGGGTGAAAAACTGTCCCAGAGAGTGGTAGTGAAAAGAGTTACATCCAGTTGGTGGCCAGTCACAAGGGATGTTCTCCGGGACTCAGTATTGGGGCCAATCCTGTTTAATATCTTTATTGACAAACTGGGCGAGGGGATTGAGTGCACTCTCAGTAAATTCACAGACAACACAAAGTTAGGTGGGAGTGTCGATCTGCTGGAGGGCAGGAAGGTTCTACAGAGGGATCTTGACAGACTGGATTGATGCGCTGAGGACAACTTGATGAGGTTCAGTAAGGTGAAGTTTCAGGTCCTGTACTTGGGTTGCAACAAGCATGTGCAGCACTGCAGGTTGGAGGAAGAGTGACTGGAAATCTGCTCAGCAGAAAGAGAGCTGGGAATGCAGGTTGACAGCCAGCTGAACATGAACCAGCAGTGTGCCCAGGTGGCCAAGAAAGCCAATGACATCCTAGACTGTATCAGAAATAGACTGTGGCCAGCAGGACCAGGGAAGTGATTGTCCCGCTGTACTCAGCACGGGTGAGGCTGCGCCTCAAGTACTGTGTTCAGTTTTGCACCTCTCCCTTCAGAAAGAACATTGAGGTGCTGGAGCGTGTCCAGAGAAGGGCAACAAAGCTGGCAAAGGGACGGGAATACAAGTCTTATGAGGAGAGGCCGAGGGAGCTGGGGTTGTTTAGCTTGGAGAAGAGGAGGCTCAGGAGTGAACTTCTTGCTCTTTACAACTACCTGAAAGGTGGTTGTAGCCAGGTGAGGGTCAATGTCTTCTGCCATGTCTCAAGCACAAGGATGAGAAAAAATAGCCTTAAGTTGTGCCAGGGGAGGGTCATATTAGGTATTAGGAAAAAAACCTTTCAATGAAAGTATGGTTAGGCATTGGAATAAGTTGCTCAGGGAGGCGGCGGAGTCACTGTCTCTCAAAGTGTTAAAGAGGCATCTGGATGTGGTACTTGAGGCTGTGCTTTAGGGATAATTATGCTGGTATTGGGTTGATGATTGGACTAGATATTCGTGAAGGTCTCTTCCAACCTGAATGATTCTGTGATATTAAAATGTTTGTGTATATACAATTTTAACGAATATAATTTGAACTATGAAGCATTAGTTTAGGTTAGGCAACAGTCATGAACTGTGTATCCCTGATTGATATAGCAAAAGTGTCTTGGGATCACCTGTTATGAAGGGGTACATACCCGCCTTCTTTTATGCTTAGCTGGAGCAGACGAATCTGTTTCCAAAGGTTTTTCTTCAGAAGAGTGTAAAAGGGAAAGCTGTGCTCAGGGAAGGATTGTGTTTATGTCATGAGTTGCTCTCATCCTAGAGAGGCAAGCTGTGTGACTTTTGAATCTTTAGGAAAACAGAGCTTAAATGCTCCTCGAGATGACAGTACTGGATTTGGCTTTCATGCACTTGACCCAAATATAGACAATATGTGGTTTAATTTACGAGATATTATTTGGGGATGGTTCAAGCAGTCAATATCCTTTGATACCAGTATCTGCCATGTTTCAAGAAAACCTTGTGCACAGGCTAACTTAGATGGACTTTATAATTTTCTGCTCTTGAGACTTCTAAGGTAGAAGGAGGAAACCTACTATATTTAGAGCTTATTTACTTTGTCTAGCAGTATGTATAGTGATTTGGGTGGAATAGTCATTACATTTCAGAAATTGTACCAGGACAGCTTAGCTTGAGAGTAGATCTGTGAAGGAGAAGAGTTTGTGAGAGTATTTAAAGGAGAGTATCAAAGACAGAGGAAATTAAGTTCCTACTGTGTTGTTTTAAAAGACTGGAGAACTAGCCGCACCAATATTAAAAGGAAATACTGTAAGCCGTAGGCTGTTTCCTGTGAGGCCAAAATGCAATCCCTACAATTCAAATTGCTCTTCATATGTGTGAAGGACAGATTTAGACCCACGAGGGAAAGAAAAGCTGTGAAGAAGAGGAGGAGGACTAACAGCTTACTTCTTGGCTGTTAACATTGAATAATTAAGCACTAACAGCCAAAAGGAAAGCTGTTGTTTTCCTAGTCCAAATATCCAGCCAGGAATAAAACATTAAGCAGCTATACAAATGATGTCTTTCATTTTCTTTTCATAAAACAATTTACTAAGTTAAACAACATATACTTTGGATACATGGAATATAAGTGCATGTCATATAGACAGAATTGTAATTTCTGAAACTTGTGCTTTGCATTTCATGGGTAAACTGAACATTACTTAGTGCGCTGATTTTTTTCCCTTAAAATTCATTGTGCATCTGTAGAAATTAAGGCTAGTGTCTGGAATAATAAAGGTTTATACCATGACTACTTCCATGATAGAGAATCCCTTAAAGGGCTTGTTTATACAAAATCTTACCTGTTTTATTTTTTCTCAGCTATGTTATTTGGTTAAAAAATTTTATTATTTACTAACCTTGTCCTGTTTTCAGAAGGTGATTCCTTAGTCTGTGCTTTTGCTGATGGAGGGTCTAAAGGCATTGTGGCATTAGGCTCTGGCCCCTGCTACTTTTGTAGTCTTTTCACAAAGGCTGACCTTTGAAGAAGTTCTCAACCTGCAGCTTAACCTTACCAGAGAGAAGAATAAAACAAGTTATTTTACTGGTAGTTCTTATTGTGTCTAAAGTAAGGATTGTAAAAATTTGAGTGAAACAGAGACACCACATTCATGATTTAAGAGTACAACCCATATCCATTCACACATTTTATACTGTAAGAAAACTCAGAGCAGAGAAAAAAAACCCTAAGAAAAAAAGACATATGAAATGAAGGAGATATGGCACTTAGAATCCAGCGTGTCTGACAGAAGAAATAGCCCCCAGAGCCAGAAAATTGTCATCAGGTAGCAATGATATCAGTCTAGAGCTCCTTCCAGCTTTGAATCACAAGGCCCATCAGCAGAGCTCCCTGTATACAGCACCCCTTCACAGTCACTCGTCAATCAAACAACTCTGAAAATAAAGACCACATGTCATCAAATTTGTGGAAGAATTCTCTTCCTGTTTATGCAAGAACTGCCAGATCACTTATGTTCTGCACCAGCTTTCTGTCCTCGGAGAGGTGGGTGATTTTCTTTTCTTGGTGTCAGTGTAGAGAAGTCCTTGCACTTCTGGTGTGAAAATTGAATGTTGTTATGAAAGAATTTCATACTTCATGAGACACTGGGGACCTTTGTAGGAGTGCAAAGGTAGTAGCTTTGAAAGGCTTTTTCTTTACCTCTTATAAGGTCCTCTGCCACCATGGATAGGGAGAAATAGAAGGATGGATCCAGAATACCATGTTTGCCTAGGGAAAAGCCTTCATACTTGTTTGTATTGGTTGGATTCAGGCACTGGAACGGGCAGATTGCTCTGTGATTGTGTGAAGGCCATAGGAGCAAAGTAGGGAGGTTGTTGGCCTGCCTTAGCTCTTGAAATATTCCTAAAGATCGTGATGTCATTTGGCCTGGGCCAAAGCCATACTAGAAACCTTGCTCATGCTTTCATGGTAAGGCTGATAGCTCACCAGTGCTCAGGCCTGTGCCCACACACTGTTCAGTTTACTTGGATAAGTGCAGCAGTTAAGGGACAGAACAGTCCTATTTCAGTGAATTGTGGCCTTCATGTAGCTCACTCCTGCTCAACCTAAGGTGAGCAGGATGTCTTCAGAGGTGCCATAAGAAGTAGAGATCCCTTCTTGTGGTAACCGTCACTCCTTTCTGTAATAGAACTGCATAGATAAGGAAAAGGTTGAAATTTATATTAAAAGCATAAAAAAAATAGCAGCACTTTTCCTGGCAGTTTTCCCAGCAGACCATATGTTGACCTTTTCTGGTCAACGTAAAATCCACAATCAACCATTACAGGGATTAGTGTCTCATCTTGGATGTATCCCCATGGTTTGCTGTCTCACTGATGACACCCTGCAACCCTTTCCAAGTGGCTTCAGTCTCTCTTTGTGTGACCTTTTGCTTGAGGCTATCTCCAATGTGTGTTCTCAGAGAAGCCATCACAGCCTTGCAAAGCATAGTCTGCATGTTCCCCAAAGCCAGGATTTCATTTGTCCCTCTGCATTGCCAGAGGGACATGCCAGGTCCCTGTTTTTCCAGTGTTGCTTGTCCAACCTTAAAATTTTCTTTGCAAAGCCTTTTCTTTATTGAATTCCACATTTCTTTCTTTGATTATTAGAGGAACATCCCCTTCCTTTTTCACATCTGTCTGTGTTTTCATTCTCTTTAACTCACAAGATAAATTTCAGAGGGCTCTCCACCCTCCCAGCCCATGAGGACAAGTGATGCCTGTTCTTTGCTGGTCTTCACTCCATATGCTGAAGAGGAAGGCTTTGTATATTTTTTAATGTTCTCCCATAGCATTAATTCTTTATATCCAGTATGAATTATTGGCAGATTAACAGCAATCTGGAAAAACAGATGGTGCTTTCCAGACCTCCCTCCTCCTTCCCTGTCATGGTTGAAAGGAAACTAACATTAATTCAGCCCCAACCTTCAGTGAGAGCACAGGCCTACTTAGTGTGCCAGGCTGCCAGATATTTATGGACAGCTTTATCGCATGTACGTACATCCTATTTCTTCTGGATATAGAAAGAAACCTCTAATATATATCAGTGTTTTTATACTGTGCCAAAATTTTATCTATAGTTACAGATGCAAATATAAAACCACCACTTAGCTACATCCGTGTATAATCACATAACTGTGTATCAGTGGCTCTGCATTTGTACTCTTAAATATATGGATGTGTATTCACAGAAATATGTATGTTGTATGTGTGCATGCATCAGGTGTTTACTTCCTGAATCCATTGGGCATCAATATTGACATGTTTCTCTGTGGAAACTCTTAAGTCTGGTTGAAATATTTTAGCATGGCTTGGCATGGTAAATGTCCACCAGCTACTGATTAGTCACAGACATCTTCCCTGGCTAGAAACAGATCCTTGTATCACTTTCTGTGCACAGTTGCACTATGTGCTGCCTTTATGCTTGCATCACATTTGGCACCTTTTCAGTTTTTCTCTGCTGGATGGCATTCTTCAAAGATTTCTTGTCAAGAAAATTCATCGTGGTAGTTGCATGTGTAACATTTGCCTGTACCACCAGTATTATTTGTCACCAATTGTAGTCTTAACAACGGAGAAGAACTAGTTTGGATGTGCACTAATATACCTCAAGCTCTTTCTTCAAATTTCTTCCAAGAAAACATTAGTTTATTTAACAATTCTTTCATTTCATAGGTGATTAGAATGAAATGCGCTGAAAAGAGCAGAAACTGGTAGCAAATAATATATATGTATATATACACTGACACACAGAAGTTTTGGTGTGAACCTCTTTTGGCAGATGCTTTCCCTTTGTCTTCAGTAGACCATTTTTTCCCTCAGCCTACAATTAATAAGGTCAGTCACCACAGACAGTGAAATGGTTTCTTCTTTATCCTTTTGTATAGTAATAGCCTGTGCTGTTCCGTACTGTATTACCTGTAAGAAGTGTTTTGATGGAAACTTTTTCAAGACAGAAGGAATCCCACAGCACTGGTTAATGAAGCCTGTAGTGCCCTCTTAAATTCTGCACTGTTTATTTTTTCATGTTTTTATGAAGAATAGTTTTTAGTCACTTGGTCTGCTCCCTTACATTGAATGGCAAGAGGCCATTTATTTGCCAATAAATGCTAATAAATGTAGCATCAATGAGTACAGCATCTTTGGTGGAAAGCACTGCAGGGAGAGAAATTCAATTGGGACATGATGGAATTTTGTGAGGTTTTGTTGTGGTCTACTTTGGTTTTGTTTCTCTGTTTCGTTTGTGACATTTTGGATATTTGGGAAGTATCAAGTGTACTCCAGGCAAATCTTAAAAAATAACCGTGTTTTTCTGTCCAAATGACGTCTCACTTAAGGTCCAGCATATTACTGTAAAGTCTACCAGGAGAACTCAGAGCCCTGTGATGGAAAGCAAAATTTATTTATTACTAGTGGCTTCTGGTGTCATTTCAGACTGTTTCATGCTCATCATATAAACAGCCCCTTGCATTTACTCAGCTATATACTTATACTCCAAAAGGAGTAGCATATGGTGCGAAAACCAGATGCCCCTGCCCACATAAAAGCTCTATACATTTGTTTCAGTGTAGTCAGGAAACAGTCACGATCTTATTCCCACTCAGAGGAGTCAGCTGAATGCAGCCAAGACCCTGTTTAGCTCTCAGTGACTGCTGGTGTTGCCTGGCTCTCCTGGGGAATAATGGGATGGATTGTCTTGTCTCATGGGAACATTTCACCATGCTTCTCTGAACTTGTGCTTTGTGAGTTAATTCTCTTTACTGACATAGTTTTCCTCTTCTCCTAAAAAGTTGTCTGGATTCCTCCACAGAAACTTTTTTACTCCATCCTTCTCCCACATCTGGCTCAGTATCTCATTCTTCGTGTCTCTGGAGCAGTTAACATCATCAGGGACCTCCTTCCCAATTGCACTCTATACACAGTTTTGGCCTTTGCTTCCAGAAGCCAAGTTCATATCCTCTCTAAAACATGTCTTTAATTCCTCATATTTTTAAATGAGTACTCCAGATAAAAACCTGTCACAAAGCCTGTAGTAAGTCACAGATTTCACTTCCATTGCATCTTCACTTCTGACCGTTCTTTGTTCTGAGGTCGGTGTTTATGTCAGCCATTAATTTTTCATAGATCCTTTCAGCTGCCTTGCTCCTGCAATTGTCTGGCATGTACAATTGTAACAGAACACGATGCTCTGAACACTAACACGGATCCCTTCCATGTGGCATAAAATCTTTGGCACGCTTTGCCATGAGATGATGGGTTTGTCAGTGTGCAGTGAAGGTCTGGTTCTGTGCTCTGCCAGTGACCTGCCATGCGGGGGCAGAACAGCTCCACCTTGGAACATGAAATGAGTTCTCCCAAAGAGAGCTGATGACTCTGCAACTCATGTCTCCACAGGAGTAGCTATTCCACTGAAGAAACCTGCAGGATTAACTTTCCAGTTGCCTGGAAGACCCTTAAGTTCAGGAGAGTCTCATAAGTCTTGTGTTGTCCTTCTTCATGTTTGCAATAGCTGATTTGGCTGCTCTTACTATAGTCCCAAGTCATAGGAAGCCCACAGTCATGAGAAATTTTGTATCTTCTGCTGCATCTGAGTTGTCAAACAAGCCAAATTCAGCTCCAGATATGTAGTGAAGATCAGGATGAGCCAGCAGTACACATCACTGCTGTGTGCTGGAAGCATCATTGTGTAGCCTGGGCCAAGTATGGCACCAGTAGGAGCTGCATATACAGAAGAACTGCATAGCATGCAGCAGTAGTCTCCAATGTATGGACTTCTGCATCTCCCATGCAGAATTCAGTTGTAAGATGTGCAGAAGCATGGCTCTCTGGTGGAACCTATATTATCTAATACTCTACTTTTTTCAAGATTTCTGAGCATGGACAGTAAATCTTTAAAGGCATGAATTCTATTTTTAGTGATGCTATTCTGAAAGTCTTCCCTGCAGAAACTGCAAATACTATTTTAAAAAGTCTCTACAGCTCTAAGTCATGTGAGTCACAAAAAAGGGTTTATATCTTCCTTTTTAGATTTAAAAAGGAAAAAATCTTTGCTCTCCCAGAAAAACTGATGGGTTTGTTCTTTTATTTGGGCTAAAAGGTGATGTTGAAGACCCTTCGATATGTTTTTCTCATGTACATCAGATGATGCAGGTAATGAATGGACATTACTGTCCCTTACATTTGATTTCAAAATACCATTTAATACTGGGCTCAAACCATCATTTCTGTCTTGTTGGTGAAGCTGCACTTACCTGCATGCCACTTGATTCTTCTTTGTTGCATGTGATGTGCCATTAAAGGCCAGAGTTCAAGCAAAGAATCTTTTTATTTTTAATCTTTTATAAAAAAAATTATCACATAAGCAAAAAGGCTTATATAGGCATGGAGACAAGAACCCTTTCTCTCTCCTCCACTTCCATCTATCAAGGAGCTTCTCTTCTGAACTGAGTAACAGTATAGTTCTGGTAACACCTGAATTTCCTGTTCTGGAAAAACTTCCCACTGACATCTGTGAAAACTGCTAAAAACTATTTTTTCTAAAACCTGCAAGAAATAGTGCAAAACCTTTAGAAAAACCTGAGTAAAATCCAATTCCTTAAATCCCTGATGGAAGAAATCTTATTACCTTCAACACTATTATATACAGGACAAAGCCTGTAAGGCTTTGCCAAGAGATTGAAAAAGGCAAATTAATGACAGTGCTTGAAATTACCTGTAATTATCAGTGACACCAGGTCAGCATCATTGCAATGACAGTCTCACAGAGTGGTGATTCTGACTGGTTTGGGACTTACACAAAACTGCAAAACAAAACGTGACCTCCACAATCAGTATTAACGTATCTCTGGAGCATTTAAGCATCTGAATTCACAATCTACTGTGTAGCTGCTTTCATCTTTTGAAGAGCAGTTAAATTCTGAAGGGTCCCAAGCGTTTTCCTGGTCAAAATCACCTTTCCTTTCCCATTCATATTTACTCAGGCCTCTCTCTTCTCTGTCACCATCACACAATGTCTCTTCAGCAGCTATAACAACTGCTTATATGGAAAAGTAATAATAGGAAGGCGTTTAATGAATTTTAAGCTGACTTTAATGTAATTTAGCAACTGGAAACAAGGAGAAGAGCCAGCACAGTGTGACCTGCCAGCTCTCTATGGATTGTCAGTGGTCAATGTAGCACATATTTCAGCACTGCTCTCCAGGGTACGCTGGCGATGTTTCTTACATTCCTGATTTCAATTAAATCAGCATCTGAAGTACTCTTTCTGATATAGTTAATGCCTTCCAATAAATGCTTCTGGCTTTGTTTCTCCCCAGGCGCTGTCCTTCCTCACACTTCGTTTCTCAATGAGTGAAGCAGACATCACCTGAAAAGCGAAAGATGTTCTTTTTAGAGAGACTAAACTCCAAGTTTTATCTTGAGAAATCAGGGAAGAAAAAAATAGTCCTTTGGTTACAGAGCCATAATTCCTTCATTTCCGGGGAACATCTCCAAATCTTTCTTTTGTTCCCTCTCTGTTACTATTTCAATATTAGATCTGGAATGTTGTTTTTTACTCCTTCTATAACTATAAAGAAATTTCCAACATAAGGCCACTCATCAAACTATAAAGCTGAGGTTTTTAGTTTGTAGAGACCAAGCATACCTTGAAGTTCTTTTCTCTTTGTTTTCCACTAGGTATATGAACCAAATTGTTAACACATTGACCCAGTACCTTGGAGGCATTATAAAGCTTTTTATGACAGCCTACAATTAGTATTATATAGTTTCTTTTGAAGGAGCCTTGCAACAGGTGTCGTAGCTTTTTGCTCCTTGCTTCCATCCCTCCAGTTCAATGAAAAATACGCAATTTAACACCATTTATTAAGATTACCCTTGCTGCTAGTTCAGATGTGTCTGTGCTAGGATATGGAAGGAAACTGCAGTTATATACTAAGCTGGACAAAGGGGTGCACCTGACTCCATTTTTGCAAAACTGTATTTTGATACAAATTCATTTTTGCAGTTTTCAGGTGTTTTGACCTTTTAAAAAAACCCAACAACCACACAAAACCAGCCAACCACAAAACCCCTCTGTGACATTATTGTGATGAGCTCCACAAGCAGCTCTGTATCTGAGATAACAGCACAACATAGAGAGCTGTACTGGTGGCATCTGGAGCCATTCAGCCTCAGAGCTTTGCAGAAATCATCCCAAAGAAGACAGTGGCCTTCTGGCAGTTGCCTTTGCTTGCTGTGGAAGGTTCTTCATGATCACTTCATGCTCATTTGGCCAGATAGCAGTATAATTTTTCATTGCTCAATGACACTCAGTTTGCCTGTTTGGGTTGATGACCTACAGTGATAACGTGAGGCTGCTGAACCACAATAACCAGTTATGTCCATGGCTGTGTGCAGCAGATAGCTGTAGTTGCAGGGATCTGACTGTCAACGACCACTGTATCTCCAAAGGCATTCAATCAATTGCAGACTGTACCAGCTGAACATGTATGGAAGGGTGAGGATGCCTGTACCTCCCAGCCTTTGCAAATTTGTGCGTTGTATGAATCCCAAATGCCACCAGCTGTTCTGCTCACAGCTGTGCATTGGGCTACTCACAGCCATATGGCAAAGGTTGCTCAGGGTTTCTTAGCACTGTAAACCAAACACAGTGTTGCTACCTCCAAAGTGAGATGCCATGGTACCCAGGAGAAGGGAGGAAAAGGAGCTAGCTCAGAGAGAGGGGGCGCCTGGGGATGCAACTTGTTGCTACTGTTAAGTGGGATGAGAGTGAAGACCTCAGTTGAAACCTCTGACTCCATCCCCTCACCGGAGCCAGCAGCTGGACTGGCATGGCTCTGTGCAGCTCCAGCATATTCAGAGCAGGCATCAGGGCTGTGGTCATTTGTCAACCTGTTGCCTAAGGCACCTGCATCCTCTGTGCATGGAAGTTGAAGGCAAGCAGGTAGAGATGCCTCAGTCCCCAAAGACAAGATATGTAAAAGCCATTGAACACTGACCTCTCACTTCTATCCCTTCACAGCACTTTCCTGGATAATTTAACAAGCTGTAAAGACTCAAACTGAGATAAACAACATTTACATTGAGACCACTGCTGACTATCCCTTCCCAGTTACACATCCTTGTCATTTCTCTTGTGGTGTCTCTGGCACCCCTACACATAGTCAGGAGATCAGAAAACTGATGGTAACAGAAGTGAATCCAAGAGCAATGGTATGACACTTGCCTGAAAAAAAACCCAAACAAAAAACCAAAACCTCAAACCATAATATTTCCATTCCCTTTGTCCTTTTCAAATTGGCCCTGTCTCCCCTGACATGTCCCTTAAGCATTAGTGGCATGCTGGCAAACTCAGTAATTGTTATAATTAGTACCTATAGCTGGAAAAGAGCTTGATGCTTTCAAAAAATCCTTGTGATTCTGATAGTTATACATGCACATACAAGTTCCCTGGTAGATTAAAAATCCCACATGCAAATTTTGAGAACAATTGATTTCAAAGTCTGTAAATGCATAGGTATTTATGCTGTCTTGTACTATTACCTCAGTCTTGAAAGATTCAGTTAATAAATGGGTTATTTTCTTAACTATGTACTAAATTGTGAGCATCATGTTCTAAAAGTAGTTCTTATTAATATGAAAAAAAGAGAATGTTTGACTAAGCCTGAGGATTTCTGAGGAACGGTGTCTAATTGTCAGGGCTGTAAGAGCCTAAAAGCATTGCTCAGAGCCCGGAACTGAGGTGTGAAACACTAAGTGCTGGGGAATTCTTAGTTACTTGCAGACCACAATGTGAGTGGGCAGACTTACGAGCCTTTCTGAAGGGAGGCATGATGCTTTGATGTGCCCAGTAATGACATTATGAGTTCTAATTGATGTAAGCAGTAAAGAGAGAGTGCCTCATGGCATGGAAAAAGAGACTGGCAGATACCACTAGTCGTTTGTTGTGCTTTAGTAAGAGATTGTCCAAGTGAACATCTCTCCATTCAATCACATTTTCCACTGGAAATTCCTCTTTCCTTTGCATATCTTTTAGCATACAACACTCTCTGTGGGCTCATTTGAATAGGTTGACACACAGGTACATCAGATGAAACCACAGGCTGCAGCCTCAAAAGGAATGGAAATACTATTTTAAAGATCTTGTCTCTCTGTGAGACTCAGGCTGGCACCGTCTGTTGCTTTCCTGCTTTTACACGTACTTGCCTAAAAGAAACTTAAGGACTTAAAAAAATCCAAGTAAATGAATAAAAACCACTTTCAAGGTCCAAAAATGTGCAAACCAAAATTTGCTATGGTTGTGCTGCAGTTTCAGAAAATCCGATGTAGTTTTATGAAACCCTGCATGCAAGGAGGCTGGACCAATATTCGAAGCCTGAGGTGTGGCATATGTCTGGTTACTGTGCCTGGCTCTGCATAAAGCTGCTAGCTCTGTGTGAGTAATTGGGGCAGGAGATGGTGTCTAAAATCCCCTTTCAGACATCACACAGGTGAGGAATCAGTGACAGTGTGGGAAACATGACTCACATCAGTAGTGATCATTGAGATTAGACAAGAGAACAAACCTTCCAGCTAGAGTGCTGTATGGTGACAGCAGGATCTCTATAGAATTTGGCTCTGTTGTGTTTGCCAGCTTAATAAATCATCTTTTGGGGCTTCTAGTTCCCCACCTGTAAAATGCTGGGCAGGAAAGTGTGGGACAGCACTGTTCATCTTGGCAAGAGCAATGAAGAAGAGCTCTGCACAGAAGGCACCTGCTTAGCAGAACCGTGTCCTTTATTATTATTCCTCATGATGAAGACTAAGGAGAAAAACTGAGATGAAAAGATGCTTGTTTTAGACATCAGAGGGAGAAGAGAGCTTACCAGACAGACAGATGAGAGTCAGTAATGAGTGTGACAGTGAATTCTTTCATGATGCTTGCTTTAATGTTGCTCCTTGAACAACTGCGTTTTAATAGACTTTTTACAGTGGGCTGAGTTGCAACTCAACAAAAAATCTGAACTGTACCATAGTTACATAGTGGAAGCTTGTAAGAAGCGAATTAAAATCTCAGCATTGTTTTATTGCTTATTGGGTCTAAAAAATGCCCTTCATAAAAATAATGATCCAGGATGTGGCAGTTCAGCTAGACAGGGATGATTCCCTCTTCACTACCTGTTTCCAGCACAACAGCTGGCTGTACAAGTACATGTGGCTGCTGGCATAAGCACCAGTATATGTGGGAAGAGCATCTGGACAACACAGAATCAGTCAGGAGTCACTTAAACCATCTTGTAATTCAGGCACCTTGTTGTGACAGGCTGTTTCTGGGCATGGCGGGTCATTATTGGCTTAATAATAGCTTCATCTGGAGCTGACAAATGCCCTCTCCTGTCCCTGACTCAGGTGCTATTGGCAAGGAAGAAGAATTGGAATGGGAAGTGAAGGTGAGCACGGGAGGATGGGTCCAAGAAGAGGAATCACTTTATGAACCCTGAAGACCTTCTGGAGGGCATGCTTATGATCTGTGGCCTCCTAAATCTTGAAATGCACACCTGCAAGCAGCACAGGATAGGGAGAAGTCAGCATGCAGCACCTGCTTTCACCCTCTGGAGTCCACAGAGTTGTTATTCCTTTGAATATTCTTTGGGGTCATTAATTGCTGTTTGACAATAGCTAGTAGGGTATTCTGTTTGAAGATTATCACAGAAACCTTGACATCTTTAACTGGTATAAGATGAGGCTTCCTACAAACAATTACAGAACTCTCCTGATTGTGCCTGTGTTTTCCTGGGATATTTTGGCTGTCCAGGTAGGCATTGCTAGGCTTGGACCATCAAGGCAACCCAGGAAGTTGCTATACTATGGTGCTCACAGTTTATAATGCACATTATAATGCCAGAGGGGCTGTACTTGACCTGCTGCTTGCAAAGTGGAAAGAACAAGCCAAAAGTATGGCAGAAATGGCAACTTGGGCTGCAGCGACCATGTTCAAGTGACTGAGTTCAAGGTACAGAGGAAATCTGGGAAGAAAAGTAGCAGAATTAGTACCCTGGACTTTATAGAGCAGAGTTTGGCTTAGTTGGGGCATTTGTACGCAAAATTCCTCCGAAGATGCTGAAGGGGGAAAGCGCAAATGAGGGCTGGCTGATTTAAAACAAAACCAACAGGAAAAAATAAAAAAGCAAAAACAAGCAAAAAAATCCAAATTTCTGGGAGGTGAGGAACAGTCTGCCTCATTGTGCAGGATGGGCTTTCAGCAGAAGGGTCTCCAGACTAAGCATGGAATGCATGGTGAGCCAGTAACGCAACCAAATAGCATACAAGGATTGAAAAGATGAATATACAACAAAGGAAGAGTATAAAGATACTGTTCAAGCCTTTTTTTCGACAAAAATGAGTAAGGTCAAGACCCAGCTGGAGTTGTCAAAGAGAGGCTACCAGGGGTAATAAGAAGGGATTCTACTGGAACACTAATTACAAAAGAAGTTCAAAGAGGATGTAGGCTTGCCAATGAACAGGGGAGAACAACATAGTGACAAATACTACAAAACAGGGTCCTCAATGTCTTCTTTGCATCAGACAGAGCTTTATACATACCAGCACCGTTTGTTGTAGAGGATAGCCTACAGGGAAGGAGCAATGGGTTAAGGACAACTACAACTGGATGTATTCAGATCCATAGCGCTTGATGAGATTCATCTGACAGTATGAGGGTATTACCTGCTATCTATCATATGAGAAAAATAAGGGTGATCTGCAGAAGTCCGTGAAGACTAGAAAAAGGCCAAGGGCTAAAATACCTGTCTTCCATAAAGGCAAAAAAGAGAATCCAGGGAACAATATGATTGTTATTGTCACCTCAGTCACTGAAAAAGAACATCTTCTTGAAATTCGTTTTCAAACATAGCAAAGACAAGAAGGCAGTGGCCTGTATAAGGAGGCAGATGGCACCGTTAGCAAATTTGCTGACTGTGTTAAGTGGGGGGGTGTGATTGACATGCAGAATGGCAGAGCTTTAGTCCAGAAGAATCATCAGAAAGCTGAAGACTGGGACAACATAAATTTCATAAGATTAAGCAAGAAGAAATGCAAGTTCCTACATTCAGGACAGAATAACTCTAGCACTGATACAAAGGGAATACTGGCTAACCAGTGGCCTCTCTGGAGGATGGTGGATTGATTGAATTGTGTGGTTGAGCCATAATTTATTGTAAAGTAAGCTACACACTGGTCTAGAAGGAGCATACCCAACAAGTCAAGCGAAGTTGTTGTTCTCATCCACTTTTACTTGGCACTGGTGAGGCTATACCTGGAATCCTGTATTCTCCTGTACTGGCCCTCCTTTCTCCCTGCCCTGTTCAAAGAAGGCTCTGAAGAAGCTGGAGGGAGCCCAGCAGAGGGCTGCCAGGATAGCAAAGGACCAAGAGCACATGCAGAGTTTGAGGGATTAGTGTGGGGTAGAGGAGGCTGTGGGGTGATCTTAGCAACAGCCCACAGCACCTGAAGAGGGAACAGCAAAGACAACACAACTAAACTCTGCCATTTAGTAGCAGACAATATGACAAGGAGCAATGGCCAAGAACTGCAGTTAGAAGGTTCAGGTTGGATGGTCAGGAAAACCCATGAGAGGGATACTGCAACTCTGGAACCTCCAGTTACTGAGACCAACTGTGCAATCTCCACCCTAGGAAATTTTCAAGGGTTGGCCAGACAAACCACAGTCTGATGGCAGCTAGTATCAAGGAGGAGGATGGATTAAATGGTCCCCACAGGTCCCTTTCAAACAACTTCTCTATGATTTTCTGTGATAAACTTCATCTCTAAGTAATAATAAATAATAAAATAATAAGTAATAACCTAATAATAAGTAGTAGTAATAATAGAATACATATGTATAATGTATATAATAGATATAAATAATAATAAGTAATAATAATAAGAGATACTTGTGTGATTGTGCAGGTCCAAACCTGAGTGTTATCAAGATGAGACAGACTGGCTTCTGGGTCAGAGCAAGAGCAGAAATCCCTAGGAATGTTTTCAATGATGTTGCATCTTTCTTTTACATGTGTCCTGACAAAGGAATGGCCATGTTTCCTGAAGCATTGCTCTTCCTGTTCCTGGTAGTCACTGAGAAGAGTTCATTTTGTTTCCCAGTATTAGTCTGTGTATGGTCCTATGCAGGGCTGAGGGTTGGACTGAGTCCCTTCCAACTCAGCATATTCTGTGATTCTTTGTGATTCTGTGATTCTGTAATTTTGTCTGTCTACAGGTTCTTCTCATGCTTTTTCAGGGAGTTTGAAGTCATGTCTGCTAAACTTTTCTTTGTTGTGCATTTGTGAAATCATCTGGTATCTGAGTAATAACTCCTGAAACTTTCTCTTGATTTTTGCTTGTGGGTGTCTTTATTGGTTTAGTTGGGTTTTGTTGCTGTTATTGGTTTTAACAACCTTTATTCTAGATCATATAGCTTCAATGAACATAACATACAAAAGTCTGACTTGTGGACTTGTCATTTACTCTGCTTCAGTTTCCTTCATCTTAGGGAGTACACAGTTCCTGTCCTTCCACAAAAAGAAAACAAGAAAAGAAACAAAGCCAAAACAATTTTTTAAGGAAAAAAACCCCAACTTGCTTCAGCCAATATGTTGCTCCTCTGAGCTCTCAGAAGAGAGTAAGTTGTAATATAGCCACCTAGACTGTACATTTTTTCAGGGCTGCAAGAGAGGAGGAACATGAAAGGAGGTGTAGAATAGCCATCAAACTCATTGAGTATTTATGAATATACTCTCTGCATTTCAACATAAACCCAAGGCAGTTCAATGTAGTTGCAAGTGTCTGCTCAGCTGAAACTGGGCTTTGGCCTCCCTAGTCTCCAGACAGTGCCTTTTGCAAAGGAGTGTGCGTGGGACTTTCTCAGGCTTTCCAGTTGCGTTGGTTCTGTCTTGTATTAGTAGTCACTGAACCACAGAAAGACTGACTTGACTTCCTTCATATTCTTGTTGTGAATCAGGCAGAGCTGGGGCCTGTGTTTGGTTTTGTCACATGTGATGTGAATTTCCCTCACAAGGAAATTACTAGCCATCCTGGCATTCCTTTCTTCTTAGTTTTGACCAACATTTGTGACCCCCTTTTTTTGATAGTCGTATTTTCCCCCTTTTTGTATTCACCTTTAACTTGGTCTTTGTAAGTAGATTTTTCTGTGGCCACATATCTAGGAATCCTAGCAGCTTCTTTGGGCTGATAATTTGTACACAAAAGGAACAAAAACTATAGGAGACCTCAGACAGCTGATGAAAGACAGAATTCAAAAGGCTGAAGCAGGGAAAGAAATGGAGAATGTGTGTGTACACGTGCATAAGGGGGGGAAGATGTTGACGCAGTAGTGAAATGAATATAAAAGATGGGAAAAGTAATTCTTTGCTTTTGTTTGTCTTTCTATGTGTCCTCCCTTCTCCTGTGTGCCACTGAGAATAAACAACATTCTCTGAATTCAGCTTCCAAATGTTGTATATAGGTTTCTGGGACTGACTTGGACATTTGCTGGTATTATGAATATTGTTATTTAGAATTTTCTGTTATAGTTTGTGGTTTCTGTTCCTTTATGTCATTGTTACATTATCTTCCTTGTCTTTTTGCTTTTGTTACGTGCTGTTTTGTAGTTGAATGTGTGCTCATCTCTCAGGTGCCATCTGATTCTGTTCTCTCTGATCTTATTTTTTTGTATTTCTCCAACTTCACCTCCTTTTGATTGGCTACTAGCTGGGTTATTGCTTTCCTGAATTAGTTTCTGTTAATGATTTGAAATTGCACTACCACGTTCAGCTTTTTCAGCTGGACGTTTTGGTTTTACTCGGCTACTACTTCTTCACTTTCCATCGCTATCCTTAAAGAGTCTGCTCCTGTAGTGACTCCTGTGATTCAGTTACAGAACAAATATTGCTCTCAGGGATACTGAAAGTGACTGTGGTGGTATAATCAGAGGAAAAAGAGCTGGCCTGCATGTATGTCCTGTAGTAGTCTAAATGGTGAAAGAAGAGGCTGTTAGACAGCAGCTATACACTATCCTTTCCCTTCACTGTGTGAAACTGAGCCCAGGTATGGCAGTGAGTTCTTACCAGCTCAAGCAGTCTCTCCCTGACTCCAGAAGAAAGCAGCAAGATAGAGTTTTAATTGTGTTTGGCTGCTCTTTTGAGAGTGCATGTGGACTGTCAGTGGGCTTTGCACACTCCAGATTGGAAATCTCAGTTTTAGAAAAGCTGGCAGAGGAGTGCTGTAAATTTTGAACTGAAGTTGCATAAGGATCTATTCTTGGTTCAGCGTTGCTCAATACCTTTATCAACAATTTGGAAGGAAATGTATAATCGTCACATAGATGCAGATGATATAAATTGTGACCCAGTAGGTGGATGCCAGCATTTAAGATCTTTCAGCACTGAGTTCAGTTTGTTCTGTTCAGAAGAAGGGAATTGTTCAAACCACTTCTTATACCACTCTTTTAAGGGCAAGTGGTGAATTACATAGTTTGGCATTCCCCCTGCCCCTTATCTGTGCTGTCCTACTGGAGATTTCTGTATTTTCACACAGTGCTACTTTATGAAGGAAAGGGTTAGGTTCATTTTGTGAGATCTAACAGACCGTAGGTAGCAGAAGTTCACTCTCTGCCAGTGGGCAGCCACTGGTATGCAGCTAATATAGTTGGGGTTGTGGAACCTCTCTTCCCTTCCCTACTCTGAGAAATCTAGTATTGCTTGTGATTTGTCAATACACATGCACAATTTTACATGGATTCAGTGCTGCAACAGTACACAGCAGAGCCAGAGGGCAGGATGCTGTTCACACTCTCTTCTTTCCCTTAGTATAATGCACACAGCTAAGGGCGCTTTTAGTTCATTTTTTTCCTAGCAATTAATACCCTCTGGTTCTGGTAACCACTCACCTGTGGCAAATGTAATTATGGCTGATTCCACATAGTAAATTAATATTTAATGTCAAGATATGGATGGAAAAATATAGAAGCAATGGAGTTTTGATACAACAGTTTAAGTATAGCTCATGAAACATTTAGTTATCATCTGGATCAAACAGCTTAGTACATTTTCTAAAATTAGATCTTTCAGAAGATTTGGTTGTGTTTGCTCTCAAGTTTTGTTTGCACAAGTAGAGATTTCTAGTGGCACACTAGTGTGCCAAATTTTCCCCGGGGAAATATTGGGGTGAGCTCTGCACAGGCTTTTTGCATTGTCTCATTATACCTAGACAGTTCTGTGTTTTGATGGGCAATTTCAGCTAGAAGGGATGTCTTTAAGGGAGTTTGTGTCTTCTTTGACAAACACAGAAAGCAACGTGTTGCTCTGAATGAAAAGTACAATCTAAACAAATGGATGGGAATTTAAAGCCTTATGAGGGCAGAAGAGATAAGGGTAGTAAGACACTGGGCCCTTCTTTTCCCTTCCCCTTCCCTTCCCCCTTCCCCTTCTTCTTCCTTTTCCCCTTTTCCCCTTTCCCCTCATTGTAGTCACTCAGGCATTCTATAAGACGGGCAAAACATTTCTGCTCTTTTATTGCGACTCCTATCCCTTTGTCTGCTTGCAACATCTGACATTAAGTTACTGCCAGATAAACGTTTGATATCTCTTTGCCTTATTTTGACTGTGTCTTTGCTAGTGTCTGCCTTTGTATCTAAAAAACCTCTAAATATGTTATTAAGGTGTTAATGTGCATTTACACTGGGCACGAGTTGAGTTTCGCTCAAGGTTAGTTGAAAAAAGGTGAGTTACCTCTAATCACCATCTTTTTCCAAATGGAAAGATGCCCAACAAATCTTGACTTTCTAAATTTCGGTCTTTCTTTTGTTTTATTTTTGCGCTGCCCAGTTTAATAAGTCTCTGATGTAAACCCAGGTTTCACTAAAGTATTAATGCCATTTTTGTCAAGAAAATGAAACAACAAAGCAAGATTCAGCCTTAGAGAAGACAAGATATTTGAGTGGGCTTTATAACTTTCCTGAATAATTACCACATACCTAAATGTGTATTTTAAAATAAAATACCATGTCATTAAATGAGAATTCTCAGATGTAGTTCAGAAGCGTTCTAGCATATAAATGCTGAAGCTGGCATTGAATCTCAAACTTATTTTCAAGGTGATGAGTGCAATATTAAAATATTAATATATTTGTGTGGATAATGCAGTTATTACAAGCCCACCTTTTGTTGAACTACACAGTCACTTAGTGAATCAAATGTAAGAATTCGGTTTAGCCAGGAGATTTTGCCAAACATTGCATTAGTTGTAACTGGTTGTCATCTTGTAGCGTTTAGAAAGTGTAAACCTTGTGAGACACCACATTAATCAGGACCACTTACCAAATCTCTCACTGCACACTCTGAGCAACCAGCTTAGTTTTTTGTCTACCTGGGCTTACACCAAACTACTCCTCAGCAGATGGTATGGTAGTTATGACACTGGGGAAATACTAAGAAATAAATTACCCATGAGAGAAGAGCAGATAAAAATCTTCCCTTTCTGTGACATTTTCTGTGCTTTCCTCACTCTTATTTCTCTGCTTACATACAGGCAGCAGACACATGTGTACATATGTATGCACCACTCTCTGTGTCCAGTGCCCTGCTGCCAAGGTTGCTCCAAGACAAGCAGCTGGCATTTGCTGAGTCCTGCAGATGGGTCATGAGTGAGACACACACACGATGCAGCTGTCTGGGTCTGGCATTCTGGTGATTGTTTGTTCTCTAATCAACCAGCAGCTCCATTAGTGGAGTTGGAGGTTTGGAGAGGGTGATTAAATATACAGAAAGAGAGGCTGTTGTGTAGTCGTGGGTGAAATGTTGGGTGGTAATTGCAAGAGATGTAAGAATTGTTATTGTAACCAGGGCTGGAGCAAAAATTAAATCTATCTATTCAAACTGCTGATCACTGAATATCCAATAGCAGTTTCCTAAAGCAGAACAAAAAACCAAACCCACTCTGTTTTGCAGTGAAAGTAAAGAGGTATCTCCATGTTTGCATTAAAAAGCTGCAGTCACCTGCGAAAATGATCAAATTTCAATCTAAATCAAGCACGCAGTTTCTCACAACTGCTTGCAAAGGACGTCAGGAGTTATGTGTGAAAAGAGAAGGAGTGAAATCTGATAACTTTGTGCTGCTCAGTTCAATTAGTTTAGCTAGCTGACCAAAATTGCAGGTATTAATTCTGCAGGTGCCAGTTGAGTCTAATCAATCTGTGGGGTTTATCTAATGCTTAGTGTAGCTCAGCTGGCCAAGCAGTAGGCTTAATGCCTAGGTCACCTGCTAGGGCGTAATTTGTTGCTGTATTTTATGCAGCTTGCAATAAAACGTAACTCTGTCTAATTTTTAATTTATTGTGGGTTTATGTGAGCATTTAACCTACATAAAATGAGGGAAAAAATCCTCATTAAAAAATCCTCCATTAAAAAAAAATTGTTTTATCATTAAAATACTTGAGGTGACATCCTGAGGTCATGGGTTTTCACCTCTGCAGGAATGAGATAGTGTCATGAATTTTGAGTAAAATGCTCCTGTGCTTTGGGCTGGAGTGTGTAACAGTGGGGTGACCTGAGAGAATTGAGGGATATTTGGCCCAGAGAAGAGAAGGAGAAGGGGAAATGGAATTGCTATGCTCAACCATCTAAAGCTGGGGTTACAGAGAAGATAGAGCCAGCCTGCTATGAAAGTTGCTCAGCAAAAGAGCAAGAGGCAATGGTCACAAGGCACAGGATGGGAAGTTCTAGCTGTGGGAAGGAAATTCTTTACCAGGAGACTTAGTCAAACACTGGAACAGGTCTTATTGAAGCACTGTAGAGTCTCTGTCCACAGAGACATTGAAAGCTTGCACGGCCATTTGATATGCCTTGGAGCTAGCTCTGCCTTGAGTAGGTGGTGGAGGCCTTCGAAGACCCCTTCTAGCCAAAATCTTCCTCATGTTCCAGGTTGTACTTGGTACTGCTCTTACCTCGGATCTTTCAGAAGGAGATGGAGCTTGTCCTCATCTCAGGATCCTGTTAAGAAATCATAAAGGACACTGGAAAAAGCTTGCTTTGAAAAATAAGCTTTTAAGAAATTATTGTGGCTTTGTTTCTAATTGAAAGCTTATGAGGAGTATGGTTTTGCCTTCTAGTGGTTAACCAGCTGACTCATGTGCTCTATCTTGTAAGGACCACATAGGACAAACTGCTCTGAGTTGTGCTCGAGACACCTCATAGGCTTCATCATATCTGGGTCTGCAGTAGGGGCAGTGAACAAATAACTGGTTCAAAACCGTTATTTGTTTTAAGTTAAGTAATTCCAGAGGTTTTGCTAAATAAAGAGCATTTGTCCCTTGGGTGCTTGTGAAAGCAAAAAGGCATTCTGGAAGTAGAGAGAGCCTGTGGAAGCAGGGGTAAGCTGTCCCCTCCACTTCCTTACCAAGTCCTGCCTTCATCCAGCAAGTGCAGTGTCATTGAGTGGGGTGTCACCGGGACTCCCAGGAGTTTTAGTTGGCCACAAAGGAGACAAGGCTTGAGCAACAGAAGGGTAGTCATAGATGCATGTCTTCGGGAGGTCTGTGAGGTTGTTGGTGGAGTTTATCCTGGCAGGACTGAGGGGTGGAGTGAAGTGGCATTAGACACAGTCTGAGTGGTGTTTTGCCTATTCCATAAATGTTATTGCACATGTCAGGGCTATGGTTCCCCCAGCGTATCCATCATCTACAGTATTTTCTGTGCTGCTGCAGGTGTATATGTGCAAAGTGATACTGCATTGGCCAGCTTAACATACCCTGTCTTTTGCAAGGGAATGCATGAAGCCTAGGCACTCCTGGACTCACACACAGCCTGCCTAGTGCTGGAGCCACTGGTGTCCAGAACAATACTGTACACAGGTTTCCTACAAACTTGCCTGTCCTGACACTGCAAATAAGCTAAATCCCAGTTCCTTTTGGGCACTTTTCAAAATTAGTGTCTTACGTATACATGGGGGAATTGCAGAATGTTTAAAAGACAGGAAAGGTGCTGCACAGCTGTACATTCATTGTGTATGTCTTGGTCAGACCTTGCTCTTCAGCTTCCTCAGCTTTACTCACAATGAGGAAGGCAAGCCACCAACATGGCCTGAACCTTCTGAAAAGCCATCTCTGTATAAGGGTTGAGCAGCTCATGTGTTCAAAACTATATACTATATAAAACTATATAAAACTATATACAAAACTATATAAAACTATATACTGCTATATAAGATCTCTTCTTTCTCTTCAAGCCTGCATGCTTCTTTCAGAAAAGAAGCATTTTGGCCCTCTGTTAGAGCTACTCTTGCCCCAGCCCTGGCACCCCTGCATGTGATCAGCTAGATCTGCCTGTGGGTGATCTTGGATAGCATTCAGTAAGGCAGGTCCTGTTTTTAGGGCTTCATGGTGAGGTTTTAGCATGGCTGGGGAACCTTTGCCCTGAGGATGAGATGACTCGAGGACCTCCATGATAGACCCCTTCCCTCCTAGAGGGCTTTGGAGATTGACTTTAGGCCAGAGAGCACAAAGCTGGTCTCCACCTCAGGAGATATTTGGGACACATGAAGGTTTTCAGTGTGTACACAGATAGGTTCCTCTAATTTAGGACAACCTGAGTCAGGCAGTCTTAGGAGTGATCTAGCAAGGCTCTGTAGATGTGGCCAACATTGTCCTTCCCAGCTTATGTGCACAGCTATGGTGACCTCTTCACTGTGTAATTCTTCTGCATGTTTCCCAGGCTTTTGTACCTTGCAAAGGTTTAAAGAGATTTCTCTGCACAGGCTAATCTGCTTAGGAGAGTAGATTTTGGAGGGATACTAGCGAGGCTCCAGCCCCTCTGCCTAGCTGCTGGGCCTGTGGTCAGCCCAAGAGCTCACCAACTGCACTCTCTCCTTTCAGGGCTCAAAGAGCCGCTTTCCCTGCACACACCTTCATTTAATGAGCAGTAGCTTACCCCCACAGACAAGTCATCAGGCTGCGGCAAGTGGCTGTCTGCTATTCTGTGTTTGTAGGGTGCCTGGCAGGGCCTCGCCTTAGGATGGTACTTAGGCAGTACTGTAGTAAATTATAAAAGATCCTCTCTTTGATGCCTTGTGGGATAAGGCACTGGGCCTGATTTCCCCCCCGCCTTCTTCCTTGTGTTGTGATTCGCACAAGGTGCTATAAACTGCTACCATGCTGATTTGGTAACCACTTTGCCACAGGTATAAATTACAACCCAAGGTGCACAGCAGTGGGGGAATGAGGCCAACCATCTCTAAAGGTCAAAGGAGCATTCATCACACCACCAAGTCTACTGTGTCTTCATTGTGACTTCGCATCAATCAAAGTGCTGTTGTTGTTAAAGAATCTCAAATCAATACAAAATAAATAATTTTTTTTTTTAAAAAGCCACACTTTCCTTTTCTGCTCCTTTGTTCTGTGCAGAAATGTCTTGTTGTCCTCTGGTTTTCTTAAACAATGTTCCTGGGTGTAGAGGTTAGAGATATAAGTGTATTTAGTCAGTATCAGAGTATAAAGGGATGGGATCATTCTCAGCCAACCTAAAATAGAAGGGAACAGCAGTTAGAAGAAATTGCTGCAACTGTGACTTCCTCAAACAGCATGGCTCTGATGTCAGATACCGGGAAAGAGGAAGCAACGGTTAGCATGCGTGATGGTTTAACCAAAAGTGCAATTTGTTCCAGCTTTCTGATTAAGTCTCTCCCCTGTAAAAAGGAAGTATGAGCAGAGCAGGCAGAGTACTGTTAGAGCTCTCTAGTTATGCAGAAGTAAAGGAGGAGCAGATCTGGTCACTCAGTTGCCTGACATGGACTGCAAGAGCACATGCTTGCTCTCAGTTCTCTCCTCATATACCTCTGCTTTGATTTCCCCCTCCAAAAAACCAGAAACTCCTACTTAACAAGGTTAAATTACAGTTCCTAAAAATATATATTTAAATCTGAAAGAATGTAAAAGCCAAGATTATGCTATGCTTGATAACTGTATCATGATTTTTATTGTCTGGTTATGTTTAGATTAAAGCATTAAGTTTTCTTTGCTCAATTCGTTCCTAAGTTTGAACAACTTACAGTTTCTTGTTTCTGGGTATGCTCCATTTACCTGAGAGAGCTGATCATCAATCAGTGTCCCAGTAAAATATATTTTTTAAGTTAAAGTGGTGTTTAAGTGAGAATGTACTCATGAAATTCTTACAAATTCTCGATTTGATGCTGCACATGTAACATACATGCTCATTCCTGATGCTTCTGTCATGTCTTATTTTGCTGTTAATTATCCATGATCTAACTCTGAAGTTGTCCTGCTTGAGCAGCAAGTTGGACTAGGTGATTCCCAGAGGTCTCTCCGAGCTGAAGTGTCTTGTGTCCACATTGGTGATGGCTGGCAGATCAGAGCAACAGGCAGGAGAATTTGTGGTGAACCTCATTGTCACTGCTCTTGTGACCCACACTCAGGTGATCCCAGTGTGTGGTCTCCACTCAGTAACACAAAGGAAAGTGAGAAACGTGACGCTTCCTCTCTCTCAGTCCTACAGAATTCCATTTATAACAAAGTGTAGAAAAAGGTAATTTTCCTGTGGTGTGTATCAACCATGTGATTGAATTTACATGTTTTGTAGACCAGCTGTTTTGGAAGTTCAACAGAAAGAAGATCTTTCAGTATCAAAACACAAAATCTACTGACTTCTTACAAGTCTCTGTATGATCTCATCCCTGCTACATTCCTTAAGTCATAAATTTGCTGCCTTCACGACCTGATAAACAACTGAAGCCATTCTGCCATACACAAATGAGAGGCAAGAAAACATGGCTTCAGTTTCTAGTGGTCTATTTTAAAACACTTGCCTGGCATCACCTCCAATTCCTTTCTCTGGAGCAATCTGAGTGTCTGAATAATGCTCAATGGACAACCAGGGGACAATGATACTGATGTATTCTCATGCTCTGAATGATGTAAAAAAGGGTTAAAAAAATTAACTCAGTAGGAGATGGTAAAGAGAAGAAAACTGCATCAGCAATTTGGCAAAAATCTCTGTTTTCCTCCTTCCTTCCTCTTGTCTGAGGAACTTGGCAAGAATCGTGTTCTCTTACAGGTATGAAAGTTGTACTGGTGTAGTGGTTTGACCTTGGCTAGGTGCCAAGGACCCACTAAAGCCACTCTCTCACTCTCCCCCTGCAAACAAACAGGGGAGAGAAAAAAACCAAAACCAGAGGGTTTCATGACTTTGAGATAAGGACCATAAGAAACCCCTTACTGATCTCCATCATGGGCAAAACAGACTCTAAGTGGGGATGTTAAGAATTTATTATTATCAAGATCAGAGCTTAAGAGTGAGGAATATGATAAATCTTAAAGACACCCTTTCCCCCACCCCACCCCTTCTAATATCTACGTCCTCCACCCGCAGTGGCCCAGAGAGTGGGGGTTGCAGTCAGATGTTGTTTCTGCTGCTGCCTGGAGAGAAAGTCCTTCCCCTGCTTCCTGCGGGATCCCTCCCACAGGAGACAGTTCTTCACAAACTGCTCCAGTGTGAGTCCATCCCGTAGGCAACAGTTCTTCCCACACTGCTGCCACATGGGTCACTTTTCCACAGGGTGCAGTCCTTCAGGCACAGGCTGTTCCAGCATGAGTCCCCCACAGGCCACAAGTCCTACCAGGATGAATCCTGCTCCAGCGTGGGCTCCTGTCTTCATGGAGCAAAGGCTGCAGGCCTTTGCCACGACCCTGTTCCAACATGGGCCTCCCACAGGGTCACAGCCACCTTCCAGCATCCATCTGCTCCATCATGGACTCCTCCCTGGGCTGCAGGTGGATCTCTGCTCCCCTGTGGTCCCCATGAGCTGCAGGGGCACAGCTGCTCTACCATGGTCTTCACCATGGGCTGCAGGGGAACCTCAGCTCCAGCTCCTGGAGCACCTCCTGCCCCTCCTTCTGCTCTAACCTTGGTGTCTGCATTGTTGTTCACAACTTCTCACTCTGGTCTTCTCTAGTGGCCATCTTCGTCTGCCCCCCTCTACTTTTTTTCCCTTCTTAAATATGTTATTATGGAGGTGTTACTATGGCTCCTGATTGACCTGGCCTTGGCCAGTGGTGGGTCCAGCCTGGAGCTGGCTGGAATTGGCTCTGCTGGAAATGGCAGAAGCTTCCAGCAGCTTCTCGAAGAAGCCTCCCCCACAGGCCCCCCTGCTGCCAAAAACCTGGCCACAGAAACCCAATACAACTGGCCATAGGACTCATGGACAGGCTGATGCGTCGTCTGTGGAAGGGAGTGTCTTAATTTTGGGAATGCTTGGATCATACACTGCTGCTGTGTGGAGTCTGTGCCCTAGAACTGGAACCTCACTGTTCATTCCCGTGAACAGCAACACCAGTCTTGTACACCATCAGTCACAACTTCTAGTGGGCTAACCAGTCATCCTCACTGGCTGTGAGCTGCCTGTTGCTTGCTGCCTCCTCGTGCTGCAGCATCTCTTACAGCAGCCCAGGCAGCTTTTGAGAGAGGGGACACTGACAGCAGCAAGACTGAATTAACTCCCTACTGTGACAGGTATTGTAGACATAAACTAACAGTTTGTAAATCCAGAAGCCCCAAACATGTCAAAGAATGGAAAATTTCCAGCATTAGTTTACAAGTGGGAAGATGAGACACATTTGCAGGAGCTCCAAAGTGCCTTCTCCCTGGACAGGCAGAACAAGGAGCCCACTTGAAAACTGAAAACTGAGTTGTGAGGGACAGTAACAGGACATGAGGCTTATTAGCTTATTGGCCTCTTTTTCTTCATTTCTACAAACACCTCATTAAATTCAAAACCTATTCAGCACTTGGTACAAAAGACAAATCCAAAAGTAATTGTAGCATCTTAGAATAGTTTGGCTTGTAAGGGACCTTAAAGATTATCTACTTCCAACTCCAGCACTCACAGGTCAGGGACACCTTCCACTAGAACAAGTTGCTCAAAGCTCCATCCACCCTAGCTTGAACACTTCCAGGGATGGGGCATTCGGAGCTTCTCTGGGCTACATGCTCTAGTGTCCCACCACTCTCACAGTAACAAATTTCTTCCTAATATCTAATCTAAACCTACCCTCCGTCAGTTTAAAGCCATTCCCCTTGTCCTATCACTACATGCCCTTGTATTGTTTGTCAAAAGCATTTCTGATGTGCCTTTCAACATAGCATTTAGTCACTTGTTGCTCATTTATAAACATTTTAAGTGGACTCCTGGCTTGAATTAAATGGGGCTGCAGGAGCTGTTACCAGTGAGAGTTACAGATAAAGGTCTGTGGTCTTTCAGTGAAAATTAAATTGAGGTATTTTTATTTAAACTGGAGCATCATTTATCCAAGATAAAGCTCCTCATCCCCAAGTTTGGAAGCTACTGTACTATCAAATTTGCAGTCCGTAATAATGGCTTCTCTGTTCTCCTATGCATGATTTTAAAAATTACCTGAATTTTTCTACCAGTGTGAAGCCTCAGTTTCGTAACTCAAAGACAGTGTAGCATGCTATCATGTGATGTTATAATTACCAGAAAATCATGCATAAGGTTGAGAGAAATGTGCTGAGCGAACTGGGACATTTGGAGTCCGTAGGCACACGGCCTTAAGGCTGAAGGAGATTAATACTTTTGGCATCACACAGAGGCAGTATTATGTTCATGCTGTGATAGGGATTTCTTTTTCCATAGACCTCCTGATTGTAAAAGGGGATTCCAAAACTCACATGCAAGCAGCAAATGTCTCCAAGTACACTGTGGCACCTGGCCAGGAACAGAAACCCCCGTTACTGTCTGCTGCCAGAGTACACTGATTGGAAATCAGATAGCCATCCGAGCACAGTGTATCACGGCACTCAGGAGTCATGTGAGAGAGACATCAGGAAACAGTAGCTGACAGTCACATCACTGCCAGTCAGAAAGGGATCGGTGCTTAAAAGGAAGCCCTGGATGCTTTCAGCATGACTGAACCCGCTGCTAATCTGCATATGTCTGGATTAGAAGTCACACCATCATAAAGATGCCATGAGCCAGGCAGCACCCATATGTCATTCGTGTGGTGACAATTCCTAAATAACCCATCCCACACAGCTCTATTCCTAAGCGTAAACAAATAGGAGGCAAAAGGCAGAGTACACAGGAGGTAAAGCATCCCTGTCCTGATCCTGGGAACCTGTATCATTAGGATCACTAGGTTTTTATACTCTGGGTGTATTTGCATAATCCTCTTCACCATTTGAAAGAGAAGATTATTGCATTTACCAGTAGTTTTTCGTTTTAGTCCTAGAACAACATTATTATGTGAGTTGACTGAATATATCATTCTCAATCAGATGCAAAACGGTATGCCCTACCTTCTTGACAGTGTTATGGACCACATATCATTTGATTTAATCTGGTGACAGGGTTGCCAATGTGGAGCTTGACATCAAGGCACACAATTTTGGATGGATTAACATGGATCATTTTGGCCATGTGGCTAAAATGAGTGAAAGGTCAAATTTTATGAATCCAGAGTTGTGCATAAGGGATGAGCAATACACATGATACTTTCTTTTTTTCAGTGCATTGGCTTCTAGAGAAGACCTGTGTGATGTGACCTCCCAAAACATTTTTCCCATGCTAGTGACGAGTTCAGTGGTGGACTGATTTCTACAGCAAACTGAAATTAAGAAACACAGAAAGTCTAATATAAAAACTAAGGCAAATAAAAGTTCCACCATGAAGACAGCTGTACCATGTACATATGAACAAACACTTTTTGAACCAGTACTGACTTTACTGAAAGTTGCACTTCTTGCAGATCTTCGTTTATCTATCTGCTGTGGCAAACATAAAAATCTTTGCTCAAGAGGTTGTTGATGAAAAGGAGTCTCCTGCAATGCCCGCTGAGTGGCAGGCAAAACAATGCTGAACAGATCACAGCCCAGAATTTGGTTATTGTTCCCAGGTGCAAGGCCTCTGGAGCATAGCTTCAGGTTGCAGGCTACCTGGCAGAGATGCTCCAGGTTACTAGGGTGGGAGCAGGCAACAAGTTGTGGAGTTGCAGAGCCTTTCTTTTTAACTTTTTCTTTTGGAAACCAAGTAGTTGAAGCAGCTGTTCCAAATGCAGGTGCTCTCTCTCCACTCATCACTCATGCTTCACATTCTTGTTGCTGTTAGTGTGTGGGTGCTTTGAGGATGCTCAGGCTTCAGTAAAATAGTGCTAGCCTAGTTTCTGTTGGGTCTGAATCCAGGATACAAAGCATAATAGAACCAAAGCTAAAGCTTAGTCATTGTGTCTTGTATGGAGCAATGCAGCTATTCTGAGCACTCTCATGTACTAGGTACTAGGTAGCCTCTAAACAGTTTTAGATTGATTTTTTGTTTGTTTGTTTCACTGTGTTCCTGGGCAGACCTCATCTGTAAGGCCAAATGTCTCAAAGTTCCTAGTTTTTCACAGATGCTTGTGGCAAGGTTTCCAAACATGACTGAAGAAGTTAGGTACGCAATTCTTACTGATTTCATGAAGGCAGTGGGAGTCAGCCAGTTGGACTGTTTAGGCCCATTTGAAAAATCTCACAAGGTGCCTATCTATGTTTTTCAGCAGCTTTGAAAACCTCTCTCCTAGTGCT
Organism: Calyptomena viridis; assembly: GCA_013390005.1. Taxonomy (NCBI): domain Eukaryota; kingdom Metazoa; phylum Chordata; class Aves; order Passeriformes; family Eurylaimidae; genus Calyptomena; species Calyptomena viridis. The sequence goes on along the minus strand of WEIV01028617.1, from coordinate 99,018 downwards.
TTCTAGAGTGCTTTGTCATTAATATTAAAAGGTCACTCAGGGTTGCAGTATTATTTAGACAGTGTCTGATGTGTGTGGAGGAGACACATGCACATCATACAGGAAACATGAGTCCTGCACTGGAATGCACAGCTAAGGCTGTACTGGGCTTAGCTCTGCATGCCTTGAGACAGATGGGCACTTCTCACTAGAGATGGAAATGTAGACTGAGGGAATATGATTTAAATACAGGCATAAATCCTGGATCAAGGAATTTCAAGCTGAACTGACTGATTTGACTGTATACTATTCTTTTTAGAGTGTAATTCATGGCACTGGATGCAAAGTGTACTCTAAATTATTCAACAGTTGTGGGCCCTAGGTATTATTATTATTATGGTAACTAGCTTTCCTGAACTAATGTTGTTTATTCTACTTTTGAACAAAACTAAAAAATTAATTGTTACAAGCTCAGAGCTTACCTTGTTTGATCTCACATACCCTCCCTTTTGTAGAGTTGGACCTACAATGACTTTTGAGCGTTGGGTACTGTACTTGTCCAAACTCATGAAGATGAATAAAAAATAATATATGTATATACCTCAAGGACACACTAACAGGAAGCAAGCGAAGTCACCCTGATGTTGATATAGATGCTCCTAGCTGAAGTGACATTCCTGGGCTTAGGCATTTATGTTTACTTTATGGGCTGTTAAGCAAGTACATAATGTTTTGCCCAGAAAAAAAAAGACTTACATGAGCTGTATTGCTCATTCTCTGGCTTCCATGACATTGGACAGCTTGAAGGAAACAATCTTTAGGAACCTTTCAACGTGTCCTTTCCACAATAATCATCTTCTTAGCTCCTCTCCTCATTGTCCATGTTCTCTACTTGATTCTTGAGAATTGCTTTTTCCTCCTTCAGCCTTCCACTGTAAACTTCCTATGTCAGAGGAGGAAGAGGGAGACAAGAGGCATACGTTTAAGAAGGAAAAATAGTGTAAGGAAAAGGAAGGCCTGCAAAGCCTGGAAGAAGAGTGGTATCCAGGAAGAAGGAAAACCACTGGACAGCAGAGAAGGTGAAAGTGAGACCTGGCAACAGGCAGTTCCTAGCCTAGGTGGGGAGCAGTATTAGTTGGGCAGAGCTTTGTGCCAGACCAACTCAAACAGCTAGAAGGTGAGCTCAAATTTTCACCCCTATTGACTTACAGTGCTGTAAGGGCTCCCTTTAGGGCTGGCAGGGAGCCCTAAAGGTCATCTTAGTCCAACAACCCTGCAATTAGCAGGGACATCTGCAACTAGATCAGCATAAGGTCTCTGTGTCCGTCCTAGTGGTGATTTGCCTACCAAACCTAATATGCAGCATATATCAGGATATGCAAATCTTCCTGTGTTAGCAACTCTCACCGTGATCTGCCTGTTCACATATCGTTTGTTTTCAGCCCCTGCAGGTGGCTCCCCAAGGGCAAGGTCCTATCCGAGCGTTTTTGGGTGAAGGGCATGTGTGATGAAGTGATGTCTGCTCATACAGCAGAGATGGTAGAAAGCATAGAAACCTTGGGGAGGAGCGGGGCGGGGCGGCGGCGGTGGGTGCGGGCGGGGCGGCAGCAGAGGGTGCCCGCAGCTCGCTGAGCTCTGCTGCCGGGACAGCCGCCCGGGGCGGGGGCAGGGAGCATCCCCTGCTCTGCCTCCGCACATTCTCCTGGTAGCATCTGTGTACCCCTCTCCGTGCTCCAGCTGAAGGGAGTTCAGCTTCTCATTTGTTTGGTTTTGTTTTTTGTTGGGGTTTTTCTTTTTTTTTGGGGGGAGAGTGTTAATAGGGTTTTTTTAGTACTTTTTTAAAAACCTTTTTTTCTAATACATTTTTAAAACCTTTTTTGAAATACCTTTTTATGGTTCAAACAGTTCTCACCTTCCTTCCTGCTTGCCTTTCTCTCTTTCTCTCTTTCTCTCTTTCTCTCTTTTTCTTTTCTTTTCTTTTCTTTTCTTTTCTTTTCTTTTCTTTTCTTTTCTTTTCTTTTCTTTTCTTTTCTTTTCTAACATATCCTAGAGGCTCTCCCTTCTCTTCCCTTCTTCCCCGGACACATGAACGACACCTACAGAGTCAGCCAGGAGAGTGTGGCACAGGACAGAGAGGTTTGGACAATCCTCTTAATAATCAGAATGGATGCCTTTTCTTTAACACACTTGACAGAGGCTCTCCTGCCTTTCCAGAGCTGACCCGTATAGCAGAGCCACCTTCATGCACGCTCTGTGTTCACAGATGATCAGCTTGTTTTCATGAGCCATCTTTTCACCCCAATGAAGAGCAGTCCCATGGAAAGGAGGAGGGAGTCAGTCACTGGATTGGGGTGTCCTAATGTCAACACCAGGAAAAAAGTAATGAGAAAGAAGGCAAAGGGGCAAAAGTGTACGAGGAATGAAAAGGAAAATGCTGGATACACTGTCCTTATGAGATAATGGAGAAAAAGTTATTTTCTAGAGAAATGTGGAACCTGAGGTTAAGGGGCAGCAGATGTTAAGTAAACAAACACATCTGAGCTTATATTCTTCTTAGTCTTCTACCATCCACTGAAGAACTAATTAATGAAAAATCTGGCAGCTTGGATTTCACTGTCTAGAGAATAGACCAAAAGAAAATGTGTAGAATTTTGGCAGTGTTTTAGTCATAAGGTCAGTCCAGCCAAAGGAATATTGCAGCCCATTTAGTTACTTTGGTGTAGGAATTTAGATTAAAATTATCTGCATTTTTAACAATCAGCAGAGCTGAAGCTGTGCCCTGCATTCAGAAGGTCATAAATTATCTCACAATTCTAGGAGTTTTTCACCTTATACCAAAATAGCATTGTAGCTATCTAAAAAAAATCTGCTTTTGTTTGTATTTTTGAAGCACTGCAGTAATATGGCAAGAAAGGAGAAGTGAATGGGGGATATGTAAATGGGAGAACACGTATTCCGTTAGGGGAGACAGTAATATGCTAATTGTCAGCAAGTAAGTACAAAGGCAGTTTAGAGATCTCATATTTAAACCTAGGAATGAGGACACATTATTAGACCGTTTTTTGTTATAAGTGCTTTCTCATCATTTTAAACAGTAATGTCCTTTTTATAAAGTATCCTGTTGATTTTGCCAGAGGGAGAGTGTTTCTTACACAATGCAGGCAAAAGCCGCTGATATAAAAAAACCCCAACACTGATGTTTTGAAAACTGAGGTTACTAAATAAAGGAAAAGGGATATTTGAGGGAGTAACAGAGATACCATTGCACTGTCCTCATTGTTAATCTTGATATTTATTTAATTGAACATACTCTTTGTTACAGCAGAAAAGAAGCAGTGGCAGAATTGGCTTTTGCCTCCACCAGATTGTTGCAGAACCTGGGAACTTTGCCAGTACAATACAGTGAAGTTGGCTGTGGAGTATGTGAGGCCTCAATCCCAAATCTGGATAAACTCAGGGATAACCACAGCCTCAAGAAGGAGGACAAAGCAGTCTTCCCAAGCATATACGTACTATAGAATTTTCAATGGGAATTGCAATACATTGTCTTTGCTCAAAACATTAAGTCCAAATCCAAGTGCAAGGAGCTGCACCTGGGCTGGAGCAATCCAGCTGGGAGAAGAACTCATTGAGAGTAGCCTTGCAGAGGAGGACATGGCGGTTCTTGGGGATGAAATGTTTAGAGGCACCTTTTAAGAATAGAGAGGGAGACACAAGGATGGGAATTCCACGTGTTAGCATCTAGGAACAAGATCAGCCTCTTCCATAACACACTATGAAGACATCACTGACAGGCAAGATAAAGAGGTAGGACAACTGCAGGGCAAGGAATTCTCAAATGTTACTAGACTCAATGTTCCCTACTGATTTTAGCATTAAAATGGGAAAATCGAGGTCAGTCTCCCTCTTTGTTGTGTAAAGCAAGTGGTATCATTGTGTTTCTGCTCATTTTCTTTCAGCTTTCTGAGCAAGAGACCTGCAACAATAATCTGATGCTCTCAGTGTTGCTAAGATGGAATCCAGGATAATAATCCTTCATGTGCACAGGATCACATGTTAGTTTTGGGACACCATGGGTTAGGTAAAGAAGGACAAGCCTGAACAGACTGTGCAGCTGAAATACAACCCTTTGTGATCATATCCATCACATGTTTTTTCCAGGGGGAAAGGCATGATCAGCAGGGATGCTAAGCTTTTTAACCTTGAATGACATCCTGTGATAAGCCCAGGCACACAGGAAAAGAAGGAGGCAATGGCTTCCACCCACCAGAAGTCTTATATTTCCACAGTGCTGAGGCTGTGATAATTATGATACATCCAGCTGGTGCTATTATTCAACTATTCTTGAAGGAGAGGGTCAGTCTTAAGCGGCATAAAGATTGCCACAAAACTTCATGGTGACAAAAAGTCAATTAATAAAAAGCAGTTAGCTACTCGTATGAATGGCAGAAACAACTTCCAGAGCCATGTGATTATATTTGCATTCAGTGCAGTGCTTAAGATGCCTTGCTGGTGGGCCAGAAGCCCACTGTGCTAAGTGCTGCATGGAACGGGTGAATGGAAAAAGGAGAGAACAAACTTGTAGTGGCAGTTGTCAGCCTGCTTTTGGAGGAACAGTTGTTGCAGTTGAGCCAGTGCCAGTATAATACTTGCAGTGGGAAAAAGGAGGGAAAGAATCACAACATCAAGAGAGCATCAGCCAAACTGTTGGTAGGGGCAAAGGACAAAAGTTTGAGTGCAAATGCTGATGGACTGGAAGATGCATGAATGCCAAGTGAGGAGTTGTGTCTGAGAGCAATGGATAATGCTGAAAGAGACTTGGTCACAATAGGAGGGGAACTTAACAACAGAAGAAACAAAAAGATGACATGTTTTGGTGAGTGGCCTCTTAGGTGAAACAGAAGGTTGAGGCATGGCTGCAGACAGCAGAAAGACACAAATGCAAAGAAATCAACACCTATAGGATTGGCATGTCATCAGCACACAAGTATGCACATTCAAGGAAGACTGAGGGTGGAAAGAGAATGAGAAATTTCTCAGAAGACACAATCTGAGGACAGTCATGGCTGAGACCAGTATGGGAGCAGAGAAATGGTTTGGATATGGGGTTATTCAAAAGAGCAGAAGAAGGAAAAGAAGAAAGAAAGGGAAGGGAGTGTGAGAGAAGAAGAAAAGGTGACTTTAGTGGCAATAACAGGAGAAAAACACGTCTCTGTCAGGGCTGGGAGATGATGGAGAAAATGGTTTGGCTGTCTGCAGTAGGGTTAGAAGTGGTACAGTCATGCAACAGATTGCTAGGGAAAAGAGGTAAAAACTAAGTAGAGAAGCATGCAGAGGAGACTGGACTTGGTGCCATGAGAGTTTATAGAAGGAGAAACCTGAGAGGGCAGCGAAGAGGAGCCTGGAGATGGACAGGCAGCTAGGTTGGGTCAAGTGTCATCAGAGGTGTGACAGGAAGACGAAGGTGGCTTAAGCTAAGCAGACAGGTGACTGCTGCAAGTATGTCAGGAGAGCTCTTAGGGAGTAACAATAAAACTAGAAAGCTGAGTGAGCTTCATCTGGGGGGGAAAGAGGAGCACTATGAAGGTTTTTTTGGTACTTGTATTGCCAGAGGGTGATATTTCCTTTGTAAGGAGAATGGAAGTGGCAGAGAGTGAAAGGATTAGTTGAGATTTCTTAGCAGGGAGATATGAGAATTAAACCTGAGGTAATAAATATTTGATCATTTTATCTTAACTGTATGTTTTGTTACATCCATCTTTGTGGCAAAAATTGTAGTGACCTTTTCTACAGTCTCCTGTCCAGCACTTCACTTTTCCAGCTTTTGGAGGAAAGGAAGCTGGCTGAGATGGACCACTCCTCAGTGCTTTCCTAGGCTTCTTGGCTTTGGTAGGATGGCTGGCTGCAGTTATTTTTAGATGACATAGAGACTCACATTTCTTCAGCTAGAATTTCCTTCTTGTTACCAACCATGATTTTCAACCCTACTAGGTTGTCAATCTCAGATCTTCTCCAAATGCCTGAAACTCTTCTTAAAACATGCTCTAAAGACTTTTCATAGATCCCACTGTTCATACAGCTTCTTCTTTTCTTGCCTGTAGACCAGCTGTACTGGCTAGGATGTCATTATAGGAATCATCACACCAAATTTCTGTTAACACTCATAAAAATGCATGTTCTGTCAATGACTAAAAGTGTTCATTTTCCTTGCCATTGTGTTCAGACAGCTTCCTACATTCATACTTTCATTTTTCTTCTAAATCTTTTGCCTCAGACAGAGTTCATTTTTTGTCTTGCTTTTTATGTTAGAAACACACACCACGTCATTTGAGTTAAACAAAAAAGTCCCCTATTCCTCTTGCCCTATGCTGTTTGAATACAGGCCTGTGTAAGAAGCCCTGCCAGCTTTGAAATGGGAAGGCTGGTAATTTTTCTGCTTACATGGAGATCATTTTAATCCAAACAGACTCTCATTTTGAAAGATATAAAGGACATTCCATTGCTTCTTGAGTGAAAAACACTTCCAAACTGACACATCTACCACTTGGTCTCAGTTTTCACAGCACAAAGCACATAAGAGTGCTTTGTCTGCGTTGTTATAATGCTGTTCTTTCAGAAAGCTGATAATTCTCTAGCCTGAGCTTTGGCATAGTCTCGCTAACAAAGCTCAGCACGTGAGCAGCAGGGGGCATGTCTGAGGGTTGCCTTATGTCAGAGGCCTTAGTTTGTGATAGCACTAAGTAACCCTTGTCCTTTCTAGGTGCCTTCAGCCAGTGCAAGACAAGTGAGCTACAATCACAAGCATCCCTTACATGCCAAGACTTCAAACCCAGATTACTATCATCAACAAGTGCTTGAAAAGCCATTACAAGCTAATTGGGCTGCAAACACTACTTTCCTATCTGTAGGACCCCTGAGAACTTCAATCTCAGCATTAAAGAAAGGCCAAAACCAAGGAGAGGATCTGCTCAAGATACTATTTGTCTAATCACTAGCTGGTCTCGCCATGTTATTAATTGTAGTCTCTAAAAAAAGGATGTTTTGGGCTGGGCAACAACTGTCAGTCTTCCTGAAAAGAAGAAATAACTTTGTCTGTCTGAGGATAGTCGATAGTTTTTTACCTGACAGTCATACTCATGAGAAGGTGATCCTGCAGCTATCTGCACAGGTTGCTCCAGCTCTTTACAGCCCTTATTAGCATATAGAGTATAACACATATGCGCTGTAGTTGTCAGGTACTTTTGCTTTTGGACAGCATACAGTTCTGAACCTTACCAAGTGGGAATGTATTTGTGATTAGGATGAAAGGATATGCTGGAGAGCAGCTGACAGGCCATCTTTCCTTCAAGTTGTGCAAAACACCTATCTGTAGATGGGGCAAGATATATTCATGGAGGAAGTGCTCATTCTGAGTGCCATGAAAATATGACTGCAAGATCTTTTAACTGACCTCGCCTAAGAAGAATTCTGAGCCTAGCTTGGGGGAAATTGTTTGACTCCTTCACTTCAAGCATTAATGCATTCTGAACTGTTTTACCCATGTGGCATGGATTTCAACTGGTTCCTAACCTCCTGCATTAAATAAGATGGCAATCAGGCTTTCAAATGTAAAATAAAATATTATTTATCTCAGCTACTCCCTGTGGTTTAAGAATAGATGGATATGGTTGAAAATGTGGATTGAAATGGAAAAGAAAGCAAATTTTCACAGACAGGACACCCCAAAACATTGCCTCTCAGAGTATAACTTAGATGGGCGGAATAGAGGCCAGAAAACAAAACTGTGTTGAGAAAAGCAAACAACCTTGTGGTTCCCTGAAAGGGGCAGTCCCTCCAATAAAGGTACTCTGGAGGCAGCTGTCTCCCCATCTGCACCATGAGTAGGATGCACTCCTACTTCCTGTCTGAACAACAGAGAGATAACGTGAAAAAGCCACCGTGACATTTGACATTTCTTTTAGTTTCCCTTTTTATAGCCAGACAGTGTGATTCACTGAGGTTCTTCTTGAAAGTAGAGAGCAGTGAAAAGTCAAGCATTGGGCTCAGATATCGAAAGCTGACATTCCTACCCTTATGACTGTATCTGGAAGGGCTGAGAGTGGGTCTGGTTTGTAGCAATTAGTACCTAATATTCTGCTCCATCATAGGTAAAAGATAATTCCCTTATGATTGCAGTTCTTCTTCCTTGATTTTTGTTGCACAGGTATCTAATCTAGGCCAAATAGATAGGAAAAGTTTGATGTCTTGGTCTTTGTTCTGGTACATTTGTTTTACAGTGCTCTGCAGCAAGCTCAGCACATACCCTCTCCTTTCAAATATATATAAGTGGCAGGTGAAAAACAGTGGATGATAGTGAGTAAAGAGGCAAGCTTTAATAAAAGAAACTTACATAGGTATTCTACCAAGCAAAGCTTTTGAGTTATGTACAATCCTTTGATGCATATAAAGTATTTAATCTAAAGATTCTGGTTAAGATCTGGTTAAGACTGGGCTGGGGGAGACAGACCTCAGGTGTTCATGAGAGGTACATAGTTAGGGGGAATTTCAGAAATTAGAATGAGGTAATTAAAACTCCTAGTTGTGAGTGATTCCCATATATAGCATGTGAATCCATCACATAGTGCCTCATTCAAGTCCTTTAAACACAAAACAGGATGGAATGAACTATTCCCTGCCCAATGTGCTAATATTACCAGAATGTGGAATAGCATGACTTGTGTGTGAACGTTTCTGTGGTGAAGCTCTGCCCTGTGGTGAATCTGTTCTTCCATTTTGCTTGAGCATGTTGAGAGATCTGTCCAGTCAGTGCCATGTGCAGCCTTTCTATCTTTGTTCCCAGACACATCCTTTGTAGCTTTGCCGGAGATTTTCCCTATGCAGACAAGCTGTGTGTGCATGGATCTCCTGAAATATTTCATTGATGAGGCACAGAGCAGGTAGCTAGCAGCCCACGAAACTGTAGAATAATTTATGTTGGATGTGACCTCTGCTGGACACAAGTCCAATATCTCTCTCAAAATTTGTCTGGCCTCTGATCGAGGCAAGGTTGATCAGGTCCTTATCCTACTGAGTTTTCAAAATCTCGAAGGATGTATATTCCACAACTTAGCAGGCAACCCGTTCTACCACCCTCCAAGTTTTTTTCCCTGTTTGTGTGTTTCTTTGTGTGTGTTGTGTGTAGAGAATGGGAGTGGCAGGAGGAGGAGGGAGTGTGTATGTGTTTGTTCATGAACAGAGCTGTGTTCCCAATTTCTGTTTCCTCTTTGGCAGATGAAAAGAGCGCACTGCCACCAGCAACCAGGGCAATAGCTGGACAAGTTTTAAAAAATCTTCACATTAAGCAGAATTACGTGTTGTGATCATTGAGACAGTTTTTTAGAGAATATGCTTCCAGTTTGGGATTGGTCTTGCAGTTATACGAGGATTCACTGCTTTTAAATGACTGGAAAAATTAGTGTCTTGAATCTCTTTCATATTTAGATCTATTGTCAGTTTATTAAATTCAGATTTATCGCTGACTTTTCTAGCCAAAAAATAGCTGTTAGCACACTGTAACAGAGCATAAATTTGAGTTCACTGAACCAAAGACATTATTAAAGGAAAAAAATTACTTAATGACCCGTCTGATCTAATAAATCCTGCCATTCACATAAAACAAGATGACAAGAATTTATGTCCACTAGATGTGTAAAACAAATGCAGTCCTGGCTGGATTTTGAAATGGTTTCTTTAGCCAGCTGGTCTTTACTGTAGAATCTTGTATGTAAAGATAAGGTAAGGATCGAAATGGCTAAGTAAGATGCTATTGAGATAATAGAGACGTTTTCTGAGGTAGCATTAAAATCAAAGTAGCCAGATGGTTTGAGACTTCTGAAATTGTCTGTGGGCCACTGTGCTTTGTGCCTGGCAGAATCTTCTTGACAGAAGACCTGCTTTTAAACTGCAGGCTTACAATGTGAAAGGGAGTTAATCATAGTCCCCATTCAGGAAATCTCATTTAACAGTCTGACATGAACTTGCTGATCACCAGCACTAGGTGCTGGTAAATCTGTAAAGTGACTTTTCTTCTTATTTACCCATGGATAATATCTGAGTGGAAATGTGTGTTTGTAGCCTGTCCACCACTTGCCTTGCAGCTGCTCCCTCTAACTGCTGTGGTGGCCTTCATCACCTTAATGACAGCCTATTCAAAGCCTGGCTAAGATTTGCCTTATGCTGTGCTGTGACCTTCAGTGAGCTAGCAAAGAGCACAGGGTTGTCAGTTCCCTCCTGTCCTTGGTGAGTTGCCACATGCATGGCACACATAAGTTCACATGCACTTTTCTTTAATGAAGTAAAAATAAGAGAATGCCTTTGCATCCTGTAGCAGTACTTGTAGTGATGTTCATTAGAGTATTTCTTCTTATTATCAAAGTCCAGTACCAGATAAAGGAATAAAACTCGCAGCTTCTCAGTTTTTCTTCTGTTTATTAANCCTCAAGGGCAATTTGTGGTGTAGTCCTGATATCCTGGACTCCAACAGCATCTACCACATACTTTTGCATTTACGGAGCACCTACCATTTGTCAAGTCAAATAATTAGCTTTGTAGTTTGACCATTAGGCTTGATTGTACAAACATGCGATTCAGATTCCTTAAAATATGTGTGTGTGTATATACACATATATATACATATGATATTGTATATAAGCAAAAAGTAATTCTGAAGACCAGTTTCTGTTTAGTTACCAAGCTTATATATGCCTAGAAAATTTCATATACCCATGGGCCATGCCTAAACTTTAGAGTCAGGCATATATTTGTTCAGACTTAGACATCAGTCTTGTAACAGATGCCATAGAGAATCAAGTGAGTCTCTTCTGTTCTCCTGGAACAGCACTGCCCCAGGGCCATCCTTGGAGGCATCAGCAGAGACCCAAGTTTCTTTGTTTGATTTAAAGCATATCAGCAGAGTTTCATTGATTGAAATGTACTTTGTTTCCATTCATTCCCACTCATGTAGTGCTCCCTCATGGCAAAGCCTTGTAACTATGGCTCAGGCATCACAGTTTCTGCTGTCACATCTGGGCTGAATTTTCCCAGGAGCATAAACACTCCAGGATGGGTTTCCTAGCACAGCTTCAAAGTGGGCACTCCCATGACAGCATTTCAAAGCACTCTTTTTTTTTTTTCCAATTCAATAATTCTTTATCCTCTTAAAATCAAACATTGTGCAGCCCTAAATGCTTCATCAAACTAGACCCATGGAGTTTAGCCCCCTTCCCATTTATTCCATGCTTTACAGCCTTTGAGAAGACTAATTCATGTGCATCATTATACTCTCTCCTCAAGACTCCTCTGTGTATTTGCATATGTTGGAGTGGTGTGCCTGGGATGAGGGGTAATGGCAAATCGAAGAGAGGGGATCTGCTCAGAAGGAAAATGAGGAAGAGAGGAAGTGAAACACTTCTGTGAAGACTCACAGCAGGTAATAGAGACTGGGAAGAAAGGGGAAGCAAGTGAACAATCTGAGTTCAGGAAGACAGTGCAAAACCATCTCAGCTTTCTTCAAGAGTGTAGGCTTTTTGTCTGGATGATTCCTTGCAGTAGTTTTATTGCTTCTAAGGCAAGGCATCCCCCATTTGCCCTCTTTACTTCCCTCTATACAATCGTGTAGGACATTTGGGAGCAGAGGAATTTTCCACCCTTAAGAAAAAAGCCCAGATGGCCTGGCAATGTTGAACTCCCTTGCCTCAGGGGCTGCATTGCTGTGTCTTTTCTGGTGATAATATGTCAAAATGCAAATATAGTTGCATTTCAGGCCCCCATGTGGAGATTTTGCCTAGGAAATGTAGCTGATGCTCACATCATACTTTCATGTATTTATTTTTGTTGGTAAGTTTGAACATATTTTCCTCAGCCTGTGGTTCTCTCCCTGCTGGTTGTACACATGTAGTGAATAATTCATTCCTGAGAATATAATTTCACTTCCTTAGTCTTGATGTTTTTCTGCTACATATCCAGATGTGCTGCTCCATTTGTTAAATTCTTCTAATGTTAACATTAATGATAATAGGATTTGCCACTGATGGCAGCTGCATTTGCATGTTTCAGCTTGAGGTTCTATCAGTGGACATCTGTGTTCCTTGAACGCATGCCCCACAGGCAGAGATGTGATTTTAGGGTTATACTAGCTCTGTCTATTTGCAATTGTGCAATAGGAGACTTTGGGGAAAGAGACCAGTTAGTCCTCTGTGACCTTCTCATTTAAGGTTAAGATACAACCAGCTGATAGAAAACTCATTCAGGTCAGTGTTGTTTTTCTCCACTTAGTTTCGGTATGTCTTCTCATGTTTGAATGAGATGGGGTATATCTAAAGCTGTCTGTGATACTTGTGGGGGCAGGGTAAGCAAACTCATTTTAGGAACTAACTGCTCTGAATTTTCAGTTCATGGAAGTGAATAAAAGCATCTAATTTTGGAAAAGCATAGCCCAGCATCTAGTCCATCTAGGTCTCTCCAGCCCTTTGCTGAAGCATCTGTAAATCTTCACAGGCCCTGGACACAGGCTCCATCAAGCAGAGTGCCAGCTTTAGATGGCTTCTAGGCTCACCATGACAGCAGCAGCACATGGGGAAGTTAACCAAAGAAGAGATCTTCCATGCAGAGAGTCTGTCAGGTGGATCTGGAAAGGAAGAGGATGCTGCCTCTCAAGACTAGAAGATCTGAGAGTTTTCCCCCATCATGGAGGTTTGTCTGGCTTGGCTTAGGACCAAATTAGAGAAAGCGCATTTGAGGGGTCCCCCTCTTCCTTTGGTGATCTTGAAGAAAGAACTCTCACACTGGCCCTCTTAACCCAGTCAGTGGTTTTTGTTACCCTATTACAAAAAAGAATGCTTTCACAAAGTAGAAATAGACCCCCTCTCAAAAGCCATATTAATTTTCTTTGTTCCTTCCCAAAGTTAACTGTGCCGCAGGGTTCCCAGGTCAGATCTACATTTAGTAATGTGCATGTGTATACTAAAAATACATTGGTAAAGCTTGATTTTTTGGTGAATGTAGGGTTGCTGTTTCTGAAGGAGAAGACATATGGGATATAAGGAACATACTGTGCATGAAACATGAGTAAATAAAGCTGCCACCAAGAGTTTTAAGACTTACCACTAGGCTGATTCATACTCATGGGGTGATCTTTAACTTCTAATGGAAATAAAAGCCCTCGTCCAGAATTATCTAGTCCTCTAGTTAACAAAAACCACAGGAAATGAAAGGAGAAATGTAATGTTTTTCAACAAGAGTGCACACAAGCTTTGTGGATAGTAGTATGCTCTGGCCCTCAGAGAAAGTGGCTGGTGAATGCAGAATACAATAAACATATAGGATTGTATAAGTACTGGCAAGGGAAGCTCAGCCTCAACTGCATCTCCTACCCTCACCCTCACTCTTTCTATGTCTCCGAGTGAATTGAGGTGTTGTCTGAAGAAACGTGCTAGAAAAAAAAGACTGTCACAGGAAAGATACATGGCAAATTGAAAACATCAGGTTTTACAAGCTGGTATCAGTATTCCAGCCACTCTATCTAAAGACTCTCCCTTGCTTTATAAAAAGAACCTCTATTAAGACATCTGAGTTCTCAGATGGTCCGTGCAAAATATTCAACAGAGAGCAGGGCATTGCCTTTTGAATCTGGCTTACAATATGCTTATGACATACTTGAAGACACCCTGAACATCACATAATTCGTTTGATATGACTCCATTTAGACTGTCTCACACCCAGAGACATGCAGTTGATCAGGTGCTGAATATGCATTATACCGAGAGGAATTGCAGACATGTCACACATCTAGACAGCCTCCAAAGAATAAGTGATGAAAATTGCATGCAAGGTCAGATGGGGGAGCAGTTGGATCATGGGCAGCAATTAGAACATCAAGAGAGGAAACAAAACATTCTTGTTGCAGGTCTCCTGTGTGGTTACAGTTGATCTGTGAAATTCAGGTCACTTGCCAGGTTTGTGTTGCTACATTAAACAGCATTACAGGAGAAACAACATTGTACTGCACAAGGCTTAAAAATGAAGTTTGTTGCAATACAAAATGACTGTGAGAGCCAAGAATAAAGCAAAGGGACACGTAACCTTTTGAAATAAATATACGCTCTTCATTTCTAAATTAAAAGCAAAACCAACTGGGAGAAGAGTTTAAATTTGCCTTGACCCCTCTTTCTGGGAGAAATTCTGACAGTTGGTTTGGTGGGACCCAAACCTGGGCCAGAAATGATCACAAGTAAACTGAGAAGCATACGCCAAGCCAGAGTGTATCCAATGGCAATCAAGCAGTAGTAAAGGAATTTAAAACAAAAACTTCCAAAAGAAAAGAGAAGCCAGCTGTGTCCACTGAGCATGGCATGGAGGGAGAAAGGCTGTGGAATTGGAAGACTCCTATGATGGTGTAGCAGTGTGTGCAGGGCTGGGTTTCCGAGGGGACCTGACGGCAGGATGCTGCCCTTCACAGCAGGGAGGGAGAACAGGAGTGCAGGCTCTGTCTACTCAGCGCAGTTGAGCGGGATCAGAAATAATAGATTATAGACATCTGCCTGTTTGATGTGGGTGTGAAATTCTAAATTAGCTAACAAAATGGTGCTTTGTATTAATAACATGCATGCAATTTAGTCCATAATTTCCCTGAGAGAATGGCAAAGTTAAATAATTAATCATGCCTCAAAACAGGATTATTATAGGGATTAAGAAGAAAAAATATAGCTGCTAAAATTAAAAAAGGAATGTAGAAACAATGCCTCCAAACCATGGCTGTTGTACATAGTATTTTACATGTTAGTTAAACTAGAAACAGCTGAAAATGAGTAATCTGGATGCATCTATGAACCTTGCTCTTAAGCGAGGAGACAGATCTCTGAAATGCTGCACAAAGATCAGCTGATACTGTTGTTAATCACTCCTAGACAGACAAATGTCTGTGTCTAGGAAGTTTCGAGCATCTTCTCCTAGGGAACAGGATGGGCTTTCACCTGTTTTTCTTAGAGATGCACCAGGTCAGAGTCAATTTTTTTGCATTAATATGAGTGGATCTGCTGATCACTTTGTGTTTCTTTAAAATAACTGGGCATATTTACCGTGTGTTAATTTAACCCCTCTGGTCTGTGCCATGTACTTGACCATTCACGTTGTGTTTTGTCTTTGTGTTCCATTATCATATGTATCATTTGTTTTTTAACTGATGTGGTTTTTTTCACATTTCAGTGAATCTGAGAACAGCAGTTTTTAAAATTTCCAAAATGGGCAGAAACCAAGCAATAAAAATGTAAATCCAAGATGAATCAAAAATAGTTTTAATCATAGTTACAGAACAGGTAGATTTGAAAACCACAGCACTCAGGTCATCCACTCAATGTGCATACTTCCCTGTTCTGGTCACTTTGTCTTTACTTCTTAGCTCTGTTTACTTCACAATGACAGATAAATATTCCCTGGTGCCTTGTACTTACTATAGGGTGGTTCATCTGCTCAGTACCTGTAATTCACCTCCAGTGTTGCAAAGAACAGCAGCAGAACAAATTTCATTTGCAGTATGTTTCTCTGAAAGGAAAGTATTTTTAAAGAAGAACAAAAGGGAAGACACTAGATTTAGTGAAGGCATTTAGTGAAGTACCAATTAAACCATGGAAGTCTCTCTTGCTCATGATCAGAAATCACACCATAAATGCTCACAGTTACTTGAGCAGCTGCAATTACTGGAATTGCTGTCCTGCGGAAGTTAGTGTAAGTTTTGCCATTGATTTCAAGATCCTATGCTATGTTTCCCAGGGCTTTTTTTCCTTCCAGATGAAAATCCCTAGCCTTTACATTTGCATAAACAGTTTTATCCAGGGAGCATAGTGGCAATAATGCCAGCTCTAACTTTTAGACAATAAATTGTTTCCAAAAGAAGAATTAATGCCTTAGACTCAGAACAATTTTAATCTGAACATACTCTATGAACATAAATATTACAGATATTTGGCATGAAGACCAATAATTATATTCCCAAATTGGTCTGCATGGCCCAAAACCCAGGAAAAAGAAAGGATCTGCCTGAAACATTACTGTCTCATTAGTCATGCTCATGCCCAATTCTGTTTTGAGCATGTTCACCATCTACTGAGACCTGCACTGTGTAGTGGGAGCTCCCACATATGACAGCTGCATGCTGTGTGCAAGGGCTCTAGTGAGGGCCAGTTTTATCCTCAATCGATGTCTCAGACATCAAAGGAGAACACAGTCTTTTACTTCCCTTGTGACAAAGCTAATCTAACCAGCATCAGTGAATAGGACAGTACAGTCTCATATGTGGGTGCATATACCTACAGTGGTATGCCTGGAAAAGTTTTACCCCAAAGAGAATGTTTGGTTTCCAAATCAGAAGAGTGTAAAGGAAGAACTCATTCAGCTGTGACCATCTAAACCCGGTCTTTAATATATGTTAGTGCGAAACAGGAGATGATTTATCCCATCTGCAGCTCATTGTCTATCAGCTGAGAAGAGCCATCCTCTGGAAGTACCTATCACTATGAACTCCAGTAAATGAATATTTGACTTCAAGATCTGAGTGGGCCAAGTAATTTTTATTTCTGTTACCACACACATTTGAACTACTTTTCAAGGTTGTTTCAGATAGCTCTTTTAATATTCTTTGACAGTCAGAACACATCCCATTTAATTATTAATCATATAAGCAAGCAAAGTGTTCCAAAAGATAGCATCTTCAGGGAAAAAAAAGTTTTCCCTTTGTTTGTGTACTATGACGAGCCAGCATCACAAGCCCAGAGGTGTCATCTCTTAGATTGCCTAGCTTGGTTACAATAACTAAGTCAATATCATATATTGTGACTAAATTTCTCCATCATAATATGATCAAGTTGAGTTAAAATCCTGAATGATTCATTTAGTTATTCCAGTTCCTAAAGACTTGTCTTTGGTATCAGATTCATTCACCTCAGAAAACCTTTATTAATAAAATAAGTTGAAACCCAGCAGGAACAGGTCACTGCTTCGTATGCAAAACAAATCAGTTCTGTGAAGTTTGACAATGTACAAGAATATATGAAAGTTGTATTTACTTTACAATATTTGGTTGCAATATATTTAGGCTTTTTTATTAGAATTTAATTTTTAAATTACTAAAACTGTTATTCCTGATTTACATTATTTCTGGTCAGTGAATATTTTCATATTTTCTGATCAGTGTCCATATTTCTGTCTCCAGCCCAAAGGACCATAGTATGTTTTCTCCCTCAAATGAATTGTGTACAGTTTCTTGAAAAATCAACCTTCTGATCAATCCTGTTTGCAATATGGACATACCTGAAGGTCCCAGTGTTCCACAGAAGAGCTGAAATTGAGCAGTGACTGTCACAGGTAAGTTCAAAGGGGAGAACTAGCATGTACCCCAGAAAAGAGACATATAGAAAGTTATGCTCCTTGATACTGATTGATTAAAAACAAATCCCAAAATGCTCTAACATAATTCAGTCTTCTACTTCTGGATGGCTGGTAGCAACACTTTCTTAGTTATTCACACACTGAGCATGATGCCATAAACCAAATCAGAAAGTGTATTTGAAACGAGATCTCAAAACTGACCTGTAAATTCAAGGGAAGAATTGTTTGTTCATTTTATCCTTTTTTTTTGGCAGGAGTCACCTGTTTCACTGGTGTATGAACACAGGTTCAGCCTTTTCATGACAAATTTCTTTGTTTGAAGTAGAGCTAGTGTGATTATTGCTACAATCATTTCTTGCTGCACAGTTCCAGCTGTTTGCCACAGAGAGACATGGTAGGGAGAGACTCAGCTTGCAGGTTTAGACTTTAAAATTTAATGTAGCTTTGCAGATATAGCAATTGAGTTTTAGGTGTGCTTGAATAGCCCTTAAGTTTCCGGTGACTGCAGTGGGATATTGGATAAATGTGAAAACCTAAGTTTAGGTGTCTTAATGTGGGTCTAAATTTCTTGTTGGGTACTGATTTGAGATTTGTATGATGAAAACTATGCTGCATGCTATTTGTTTCTTCAGTTCAAGGGCTAGTGCACGCATTATCTGAAAGGACTAGTTCTCAGCAACCACAGAGTATTTTTGAGCAACACCTGGTACTGACTTTACATCTAGCTCCCATCTTTCCATGTCATATGGACAGAAGAGGGAAATAATCTTTGGGCTTCCAAAAATGCTTGTGATAACACCCAGGTTCCTCATGCCTGACGGAAACCCGCCAGTGTTTCAGCCATATTACTTTATTTATTTATTTATTTGTTTTTCTGATTCACTAAGTTCACTGTGGAGTTGTGAGCAAGCAGGAATTTTGCCATCTGAGACTGGAATGGAGTTTTCCTTCTGTGGCTGGGCTGAGCTGCATAGCAGGTATGACCATGGTGTTCCCCTAAGACTAGAGATACTAACATCAAGAGAGACCTTGATGCTTGTTCTCCTTCACCAGCATGTGTCTTTGGACAGAACCTGGAGTAGCCATTGCTTGATAAAAAGAAGAGGAGATGTAGGCAGAATTCTTTTCCAAAAACCCAGGAGGAAATAGCTACTACTACAGATGCTACTCTTAGTTCCTCAACAAACTAAGCTTATAAGGATGCTTTTTGAAGTACACCCTTGTTGGTATTTGGTCTGTGCTTTTTGCTGTCAATAGAGACCCTAAATCACCATTTATTTTTGTGGAAGCTTTGCTGTCAGATTAAGTCTTTCAAAGGGCTTTTCAGTCTTGTGCAAGAAATTAAATTCTAGCGCTTTCTTTCCTTCCCAGTTCTGCTCTGCAAGTTGGATTTCACAGTAACTCTGGGCAACTGCACTTGTGGGACAACACTCTTTCAAAGGCTTTACTTTTCTGACTCATATTCTGTGTAACCTTCTTATCCCTCACAAGGTTTGGCAGAAATGTACTTTTTGAATCCCAGTGTAGCATTCCAGGGACATGGATAGCCCAGAAGAGCAATTCCCAAAGTTACCGTACTAATGCGACTGCTGTCAGCACTCAAGAGTTTGTTGTGAGGTTGCTGGCATTGATCTCACCAGCTTTTTAATTAAAGACGCTGGTTAGTATGGAACAACTTTTGACCACCAGCCCGTCCTGGAGTATGGCTTAATGTCAGAGCAATACACCCCATATAACTCCAGAAGTGGACTGAGAAAAAGAAAAAAACAGATAACATAGTGTCATGGAAGAATTTCTAAACCCTGAAGCACCTTAGATAGTGGTGTAAAAATCAATAGTGGAACTAGAAATGCTGGATCCATGTGAAACTGAACCAGAAACTGTATTTCAAAACTTGCTGAAGGGAGCAGTTGAACAATAATGGGGAAACGTGGGCGGATGGAAAAGGCTTCCCATGTCTCTTTTGTATGTTTCTCTATCAAAATGACAAAGGACCAATTGTCTCCAAGGAATAGTAGTTGCAAGCTTGGAATGCATTAAAAAACCATCAGTAATACTGGCATTGGTATATATGTAAAATGTGGTGTTTGTCATTTAATTCCACTCTGTTTCCTTATGCTCAAAGTAGCGTTCAACTTTAAATACTTGGTTTGGTTTGTTTCATCATTGTGTCAAACCTCTAAGTAACATGTTCTTAGAGGCTGAGTTCTACAAAGTGAACATCACTCCTGCACTTGCATGTGGTCTTATTCACCTAATTCTACACCCTACTGGAATTCTACCATTTAATCTAAATGAATCAAGTTGTAAACAACAGTATCTAGGGAGATGAAAACATCAGTTCAGTTTTGAAAATCGTACCACCATTTGAAATTACATGACGAGACGCCTTTTTGCAGTTTTTATTTACCTTTTCCAGATCTTCGGATGGCAAATTACTCTAAAAGGTGCATGAATCTATCTACTGTGTTTTACAAAACATACCCTTACTTTACAAGGCAATTTTCATTGCAACACCTGCCTGTGGCATGCAATGCAAAATGCATACCAAGTCATGGAATCCAGGATCATCCTCTCCAAAGAATGCTCAGTGAAAAATCTAGCACTTGACCAGATTGAGTGGTTAATCCAGTTTTAACAAGTTGCATCAACAATACTGCATGCCTGCCATGATGTGCTGCCTTATGTGCTGGAAGGGTCTGGCCGTCTTTAGAGAGGTTTTCTGGTCAGTACACTTGTCTGACCATGGGAGTCAGATATGAGAGAGGCTGGATGGTGTAGAATGGATACTGGAGAGATGAGGAACTAAGAGCTGGCAGCTGGAGGGACTGGAGTTTTAAGCTAGGTGATTGAGAGACCAAGAAGTCTGAGTGTCAGGCACTGGAGAGATTACAGGTCTGGACCTGCTGCCAGAGAGACCTGTTTGCTTATGTGTGTGTGCATGAGGTACCAGGGAGACAGGGGGATCCAGGTGCCAGCTATTGAATAGCCTGAGTGTGCAAGGAGAATCTGTAATGAGTGTATATATGTGTGTATGGGTATCTGACAGAGAGAAGGTCTGAGTACCAGCAGTTGGACAAGGACTGTAGATCTCAAGTGCCTGTATGTGCAGGTGCCAGCAGCTGGGGTGACCAGGAATCTAAGTGCCAGCTAATAGATAGACTGAGTATCTAAGGAAGGATCTATATTGCATATATCTCTATATACGCTTATGCTTTCCACTAATGGATCTTCATCTTGATCACCCAGAGAGGGTAACAGGATCAAGCTGCTTATAGAGTTTTTATTTGCATGGGCATTTCCTGTATACATTGGTCTGTATGGCCAGTGGTGTGTATGTGTAGGTGCACATTGACACTGTCTACCACAGCATTCTCCTAGGGAAACTGTCTGCTTATGGCTTGGATATCTTGCTTATAGCACTGTTTTCTGGGTAGAAAGCTATCTGGATGACTGAGCCCAGAGAGTAGTTGTGAATGGAGTTACATCCAGCTGGCAGCCAGTCACTAGTTGTGTTCCCCTGGGCTCAGTGTTGCACCCAGTTCTATTTAGTATCTGTATCAATTATCTCTATAAGGAGACCAAGTGCACTCTCAGTAAGAGCAGATAACACCAAGTGTTGATCTTGGTCTACAAAGGGATCTGGACAGGCTGGATTGATGGGCCAAGGCCAACAGGATGAGATTCAACAAGACCAAGTACCTGGTCCTGCACTTGGGTCACAACTCCATGTAGTGCTACAGGCTAGGAGAAGAGTGGTTGAAAAGCTGCTCAGCAGAAAAGGACTTGGGTGTGCTGATTGAGACCTGGCTGGATATGATCCAGCAGTATGTCCAGATGGCCAAGAAAGCCAATGACATCCTAGCTTGCATTAGAAATACTATGCCCAGCAGGATGAGGAGAGTGACTGTCCCCATATGCTTGGCACTGGTAACTCTGGAGCTCAAGTACTGTGCTCAGTTCTGGGTCCCTCACTACAAGAAAGAGATTGAGGTGCTGGAGCATGTCCAGAGAAGGGCAACAGAGCTGCTGAAGGGCCTGTAGCACAAATCAGCTAAGGGAGCTGAGGCTGTTTGGTCTGGAGAAAAGGAGGTTGAGGGAAGGCTTTTTTGGTCTCTACAACTACCTGATAAGAGGTTGTAGCAAGGTGAGGGTTGGACTCTTCTGTTGGACTATTAGATGTTGGGCAACTCCTAACATGGAGTTTGCCCTGTTCATCTTAAACAAAGGAGTTTACCCAGTCTTTTTTGTACATGGCATCTCTGCTTGCATGCTGTAGAAGAAGAAAGAAGTCAAACGTGGAGTTTCAGCTCAGAACCATTTCCAGGAGAGAAATTTTTTGGGAGCCTCACAGCCATGGGCTTCTTGCCTGTCTTCTTAAGGTAAAGAAAGTGGATCAGGAACCTATACTGAAGTGAAGCAAAAGTTTAAGTGTAATCACTTATCTGTCCTGGGCTGAAAGCACTGGTAAGTTAGGGTTAAAGACTCTCTATGATTGCCCACAGAGAGCTAAGTGCCATGTTCAGGTGACAGTCAGGATCTACTCTGCAGTGAAGACACTTTGGAAATTTAGGGTGGTTTTGTCCTAAAAGCTCCTCAAAATCCATAAATCACTGTCATTTCAAGTGTATTGATCCAGCGCTGACATGTGTTGTTTACAGAGATTGAAGCAGGCACTGACACTGGCAAAGGCAGATCCGTATTCCTGCCTCACTCTAGTCCTGTGTGTAACATGTCAGCTGGCATGTGCTATGGCCATGTTGTAAAAACTCACCCTCTTTCCTAGATCTGACATTCCTTTGCTGAACAAGACAGTAATATTTTCCCAGGGACCCTGTTCCTTGGGATTATACAAGGAATATCTTGTATACAAACATCATTTGTGTCTTCAGCGGGCACAAATACAAGTGTTGTTACCTTCAGTTTTCATTTTCACAGCTCTGTTCTAATGATGCTTTAGCGTTTCCTCTGAGCTGTTTTACCAATACCAGTCAAAAGTAAGATCATCATAGCTGATTAGGCCCATATGTAGGTAGTCCAGAATCCTTGAGCAAGAGTTTGATTTTAAATGCTGTGGCAAAGCATGCAGTATTTCCAGTATGGATGACTCTGTCAACCAGAAAACATTTTTTTTCTTGAAAGTCATCAATGAATGGCTTACACTGTGAGGTATAACAGGTGGCTATACCAGATTTAGATAGATGTAGATGCATTACATCTTTTTGATATTTAATCTAAGTTTGTTTAATGCATGCACTAATTTATGAATGGAAATCAGACAAGGATTTTGGAAAACAGCCTGGTTTTACCCACATAATAGCCAAACAAATGGCCAACAATAGAGATCTTTGTCAGAGAAGCAAAGTGCTTACAGTGGAACTAAACTTACTGAAGTATTTTTTATTAGCAGTTACACATCTTTTTGTGTTTTGCACTCAGGAACAAGAGCAGACCAAAAGAAACCTGTCTCATTCAGGGCACTCTAGTCTTCTTTTCACAACTAAGTACCTATGCTCATTTTCCAAATATCCTACAGTTTTCTTCTCTCTTTCTCTTCATGGAAACAATTCCTCCTTCCCCCCAAAAGAACAATCAAAAAACCCCCATGCCCAAACAGAAACGTAGTACTAAATGATCAATAAAATACGCACAAAAATGTGTGGCTTATTACATTTTATGTTTCATCCTGAAACCATTATAAAAGTTCTTACAACATTTTGGCAGTCATTTCTAAAAAGCTGCTCTGTATTGGAGAGGGAGCATATGCACCATGTGATATGACATCTGTCACAGTAAGTAAGCTTTTAATTGAATATTTGAGGAAATAAACATGTAAAACCCATGTAACTTGATGTCAAATAAGTTATTGTTGCCTCAAGGCTTTCTTGATTTTTTCCATTTTTATTTTTGGCAGGAAACTTTGAAATATTGTACATATTGGAGACAGGAGCACTTCGCATACAATCGTCCATCAGGACAGAAAACATAATGTCGCATTATTGCTGCTACAGCAGCCCCCCCCAAATGTTGGCAGTTATCAAAGTGGCATTTGGGATCTGAGATTAACAATGTCTCTGCTCACATCTAAATATATATATTGAGCGCACAGAGGAAGAAAGGAATTGACACACATTCAATTGACTGCTGTACCAGTACTAACGAGAAACATCTTTTTTACATTACCTCTGTGTTTCTTTGCACTCCTGTAACCTTTCACAACAAGTAGTGTGGTGTTGTCTCTCTTGCTGTCTTTTACACATCCAGGTGTGCAGCTCAGAAAGCAGAAGTGTCGATCCATTCCTCTCTAACCTCACCATCATTCATTGTCCTTCCTCTTTGCTTTCCCCTGTGCTGCGCACTGGCTTCAGGTGGAATGTATGAACAGAGCCAAAGATGAGCTCCTCAGCAGAGAACACATTCCCTTCAAAAGACACTCCTAGGTCCCTCTTCAGCTTTTCCACTCATCTGCAGTAGTCAGTTGTGTTTTATGTCCTCAGTGAGACACCTGTCAATGCAACATACTTCAGCCCTGTCGTAGAATAATTGATTTAGTTTTTTCCCACCCATTCAATATCTGATTGTGCTGACCATCCTACATTCTTGTTTGAGTAGCCTATGCTGGTGGTACCTGAGGGTCTCCTTGGGCAGTGTGCCCCACACAGGGTATTCACTTGACAGGCTCAAGCTTTCTCTTTGACTCTTCTCCAATTCACTCACAATGATATCAAAAGGATGATCTGTGCAGCCTCTTACAGGGTGATTCCCTCTGTCATCACTTATATCCACACTTATATCTTTATATCCACATGGCAAATCTGCACAAGCCCATTTGTATTAATTTAGTGGGTAAGATTTTGAAAGACCCCGATGCTTTACTAAAAAATCCCCAGGCTCTTGATGTTTGAAGCCTAATTATCAGTTCATATGTGTTGATCTTACTCTGTTGTAATTCACTTGGGACAGGTCTTCTTCTCTCTTAAGAGTACTATAAACTTTGATTTCCACAAGCTCAAATGTGACAGGAGTGAAAACCTGGACCACAGAAGTTCATCTTCACATTAACTATGCCTTTCTGCCGTAGAATTTCCTCATCCATATTTGGCATGAATTTCTCTTCTACAAGTGCCTAACACTTATTGGTAATGAATCCAACATCCCCTTGCTGTTTAAAGAGACTTCACTAACAGTTACCCAGTTTTTTCACTGAGCTGTGAAATAAGAGGAGATTACCAGGCACTCACAGAAAATCAGACTGTGATGGCTCAGAAATACTATAAGAAAGGGACTCATTGAAGATAAGACGTGAAGCAGTTAGATGAAGGGAAGGTGAGCAACTGGTTAGAGTTTTCTGGAGCAAGGTCTTAGTCCTGCAGCAGGATCTCAGTATGCTCACATGACAACATGTAGGATTATCCCTGCAGAAGAGAATATAGGGAATCTGTCAGATCTTCAAGGAGGCTTAACAAGATGACTGACTTCAGTTTGAAAATGAGAAACCTACACAATATAGTTCCCTCTGTAGTATATAATTGGTTATGGAATTCCATCTGTTTTGCTTCACTTCATATTTTCAACTCGGCTGATAAGCTTGTAGCAGGGTCACATGCTTGTTCTGGAAAAGCAGTTAAGTCTAGAGGATTTGGTAACAGTGTAGGTGGAGCATGGGATGATTACGATGGAGAATGGGGTTTTTTTAGAATCATAGAATCATGGAGTGGCTAGGGTTGGAAGGAACCTTAAAGATCATCTAGTTCCAACCACAAGTTCTTTTCTTGTGGGAGACCAATGTTGAATATGGCTATGTTGCATATTTTAGAACCACCCTATCTACTGTATTAGTCAGAGACTTGGCAAACATTTAAAATGCAGGGGAAAAAAAGTCTTAAATATGCTGTTGTATTGTTTAGTCAAGTGTATATTTTCCCAGGTTTATTTGGACCCTTACATCTCTTTTTTGAGGGCTACTTCAAAGCAATCTATTTCTGAAGGACACAGTTGGCACTGTCTAAGTGTATTGTCTACTGCAAAGGAGAGAGAAGACATTAGAGTGTTAGTTTGTCATTAAGGGAAATGCTGAAATTATTTTCTTTAGAAGCAAATACAGATGACGTAGCAGAAGCTGCTAATATTCTTAACCACAAAATAAATAACATGGGCATCTACTGTACTGATAAGATCAAATAGCCTCTCTCTTAAACACACACATTTTCTTGCATGATACAATTGTTAATGTGCACTTGAACATCCTTGTATGCCCACTTTAGCATGCTGTGGAAGGTTACAGAAGCCTCTGTGTAGCATAAGCAGAAAAACAATAGCCTTATCCCTCTTTATTTTCAGGGGCAGTACGAAAAAAATCTCCTTGTCTGACCCAGTTACAGTTATTTGTCTTTCCAAAAATATTTTCCATATGGAGATCTCCAAGTCTGAATGCCATCTGTGAGGACTTCTTGGGTTTCTTTTACAGAGAAGTCTCTGGAGAAAGCCCAAGTGCAAGACTGGGCTAGGCTGACAAGATTTTTTCAGTGAGAAACAAGGAAACTTGTGTGCGGTGGGTCCTACTGCCCAGTCATTCAGTTTGGGGTAATTTCTTACTCAGGACTATATGGCTCACTGGAAATGCTGTGCTGCAGATGGACACATTATGTACTTCTGTAAGAATATGTGTAGCCGTGTGGTTGCTCCAGGGTCTTCAAGAAGGATGTTTTCAAATGGCAGTCAGGCTTTGAAGTGGGTGTCCCATCCAGTCACTCAGTTCTGTCGACCATCCCACTCTATTTACATGTATACTTTTCCACCTTCTGAGAGGCAAAGCTACAGAGGTAGAAACACTCAAATTTGCTATGAGGAGCATAGCTTACTGAAAACTTTTGAGAAACAAGAACTGAATATTGATGTTTTGGAGTCAGGGAAGTGTCAGCATCCCCAGAGATATGATGTGCTTTGTTGTATTAGCTGATGGTGCATCAGCTCATTCATACGGGATCACTAATATTTTCAGGACACAGTGAACACTCAATGCTAGGACCAGAAAGTCCATGGCTGCCTTTTAAGATATGGATGCCTTTTAAGAAAGCATCCTGGCGTAAGTTGCACAAAAAATGTGTTATTTAAAGAGACAGTGAGTAGCAAAAGGCACAGATATTATGTCTGCCTTGTCACTGGCTTTGCAGAACACAGTTATTGTCCTAGTACTGCAGGAACTTCCCAGTTTGTGAGATGATCAGACTCAGAAGTGGAGGATGTCACTATTACTGCCTCTGCAAAATGATTTTACTGTGCTGGATTCTCTGGGTCCCAAGAAGCTGTCCTATCTCAGAGTCCTACAGCAGGAGATAAGGATCCCTAGAGGGGAGGAAAAAATTTCTGGCTAGACAGCCAGCTATCTGGCAACCTCTAGTCACCCCACTAAGCATGAGTTAAGATTCATACAAATAGGCAAATATGTAGGCATTGTTGAGCTAACATAAATCCTGGTGCAGACACTTTGCTGTTGTTGCAGCATGTCCCTGCCTTTTCTGTCCTGCCACTCTGTCCATGGGGGAAGGCTTGAAGTTGCAGGAATTCTGCCATGAAGTGGCCCAGCCTCTAAGTGTGCCCTCAGCATCCTTTCCACTAACTAAGTAGGCGAATTGGTCTCTTCCAGAGGTTCAGGTGCTGCCCCTGAAACATGACAGCTCTGCACCTCTCCTGCTGCCAAGTGGTCTCTCACGAGGTGCATTTACAGCTGCCATAAATAATAATGAATTTGGATGGACAGAAAGATCACACTGATGTCAAGCAAAGTGAAAGGGACCCCAGACATTTGATGGGTTTTTTTTCCTAAATAATATTGTGGATGCTGTTTTGCACAAATTAAAGCACACTAGGACCACAGAAAAGTAATGATTACACTTAATGAGGGGCAATTGAAAGGTATGAAGTACTTCTTCCAAACAAGTTCTAATCGAAGCTGGAACCATACAGACACTGTGCTCAACAAGCTTTCCTATGAATAATGCACCTAATTACCATCTGCTTTTCTCGTAACATGGATAAAAATGTGATCACATATAAAATTCTCACTGTGTTTCCTAGGATACAAGGTGATCCTCATTTCAAACTAGCTTGAAAATGGCAAATGAGCAAACTTAATTTTAATAAAAACAAGGAAACTCACACGTGTGAAATATAATCTGTGCATTTCTGATTTCATGAAGAAGTCTCTTTGTTTGATTTTCATACAAAACCTGCTGCAGAACTTGATAGTGTAGCACAAAAAGGCACTTCACACCTGCAGTTTTGACAGTCCACATGGAGGAGAACAGTGCTTTTCCTAATGGACAGCATGAGAACAGTGTGACAAAGTTTCTGACAAAACAGTAAACTCTACCAGGAGCCGATTTTCCAACAACATGAGTCAAAAGATGAGCATAAATGACTCTTATGTTGCAGATTTTTTTCAATTACCGCCACAGCTAGCTAGCTTTTCATGTAGTGGCACTAGTAAGTACAGATCTTAGTGAAAACAGAGAAAGCTAAAATTATACTTCTTTTACTTTCATCAGCCTCGCTGTGAAGGCCCCCTATCACAGAATAAAGTTCTTCCAGTAGCCTGATACCTGCAAAACACTCTGATCCTTATTCCATGTCAGAAGTATACCTTGTGCTGGATTGTGGAGGTCAACTGGAATTTTATAATTTGAGCTCCAAATCCCTCCAACATCTGCTATCAAGCATAGCATGCACTATCCACCAAAGTATTCTCCTTATTTCAGTGATATTCCTCAGATGAATTGGATGGGACGATGGAGAAATGAAGATATTGTCTGCTCATCTCCTCATGTTCACCAGCATAACCATGATAATTTATGACATGATAAATCTATGAGAGGGCATGGCTCTATGAGAGGGTGTAGCGGTTACATCTCAAGACCTGTGTCTTCTCATTACCATATCTGTTAACAGTAGATGATGGAAATGTCCATTGTGATGGATGGGAGTGGCTTCAGACAATACAGTCACTCCATTTCATTTCTCTCCATCACTTGAGCCTGAAAAACAGCACTAGAAGCTGTTGACTGGCTACTACTAAGCTCTTTTGACTTCAAACATATCTTAATATGACATTAACCTCATCTTACCAAACAAGACATAGTTGGATTAATCTGCTCTCTCCTGCTCTTAATGAACAGGAAGCCCAACCAAGCCATTCCCATTCTGAAGGCTGAGAGCTGCAGCTCTGGCCGTAGGGACTTCCACTGCTGCCCTGGGGCAGAGGGGAGCAGTAGGGAAGAAAAAAGAAAGCAGTTTGCTTTCTGTAACTGAAGGGAAGCTCTGCCCTCATGCTTTGCAGAGCTTAGGAAATGCTCCAAAAGCCAGAGCTCCTGTTCAGAAACCAACTGTGTGATAACTTCCCATTCTTTCCATTCTCTCCATTCTCCAGGGTGGAGGGGGAAGGAGGAAATGACAACAATGCAATATGACTGATGGGATTACATACTCTGCTGAAGGAGCTTGTGCATACTAAAGGAAAAAGGCTCCTCGTGGATTGTGACTGTGTGTATCTCTTAGGGAGGTGTTGCAGATAATGCAGGGTCTGGTAGCCTTCCAGCTCTCCTCCTCCTGCATTCTTCTGCACTGAGAAGCCTGCCCTTCATTGGTCATTCTGGAGGAGGACTGAAAGTTGGGCTGATCACAATGGTGAGTGTTGACCCTGGCTTCCCAGGACATCAGGGTCCTCTTTGCTCCCCTCTGACCCTCCCTATTCTGTGAGGCAGGCACAAGATTCATGTGCACACTTCTGTCCTCTTTACAACCACTCCTTTGCCAACGACTGTGTATTTGTTTTAGTTAAAGAAGCTTGTGACTGAAAACAGCTGCAGACTGAGTGGAAAAATAACACCTAAAAATAGCCCCAGCCTGAGAGCACAATGTGCATTGATTTTACTATGAAGAGTACAAGAGCAGGGAGATGGTGACTAGGCTGGTATGTTCTAATATGTCTCACCCTGCCATATTTAGAGTCCGTGTAGTAAGCCAGGCAGCCAAGTCAGTCCGTGTAGGTATTTGACTGCTTTGGAAAGGTTCCCAGCAGAGCCACTCCAACTACCACAAATTAGTGTCATATTTTTATAAGCCAACAGTGAGGAAATCACCCCACAATATTACATGTTCTACAGAGAACAGAGAATAATGTCACTGCTGAATAAGGAAGACAAATCTCGCACTGATTGTTTCCACTCAAAACATTTTCCTGGAATAAATTACCAAGTATATAATATAATTTCCTCCTGTCTGCTGCATGCTGGGATGTGACCTGAAGTACAGTGCAGTTCTAGATGTAGGTCATGGACCCAGATGCATTTATTCTCTTACAGTTTTACCAATTTCAGCAAGCCAAGCCCATGCAGCAGCTCAATGGAAATACCTGTTCAGATTCACCATCACAGACAACATAGGTGCTCAGAGAAAGCGCAGCTCCAACAGAGACATCTTTTATTCTGTTATGATGACTATGACTACCTGCTTGAGAGGTTGCTGGCAGGATCATACGCTACCCTCTTAAAGATGACAGCTATAAAATAGGGACCCTCATCAATAAAGACCCACTCTAGCATAAATCAGCCCACTACCTGGCTACTTCCAGGCCTTAAAGCCATGGAAGGTGAGGGTGGGTGTTGAAGAACCATGTTTTTTTCAAGGCTAACCCAAGTAATGAAACAAGCCCCTGTTTTATAGATGGACGTGATGTCACTTCTTGCACCTGTGCTTGACAAGCGCTGTAGTTTTGCCTTCACACTCTTCTCCTTAAGCCTTGAAATGTTACAAACTCATTAATGAAGCAGTGCAAATCCATGCTGAGGGGCAGAAGAGTTCCCTGTCAGTTTGCAAATCATTTCTTTGCCAGCTACAGGTCTGATATCATCCTAACTCCCAACAGAGGGATCTGCTGCCAGCAGAGTGAGTCAAAGGGATACCAGGCTCAGATGATGTACTTCAGTGAAGAAGTTCAATTCTGAAAAGCTTAGTGCTGTTAGACACCTTTAAAATCATGTGTTTGTATATATTTGTCTGCATATTTCAGGCTGAGATTCAGTCACTTGCAAAATAAGCTCCACACCTTGTAGGTGTTTTTACTATGACCAGGTTTTTTGTCCTTTTAAACAGCTATCTTAAACTGCCCTTCATAGTATATACACAGTTTCTTTTTCATTTATTTATCTAGAAGATATAACTTGCTTGGTCTTCATGAAAACAGGAAGCTGAGAGAAGCCCAGGACTTCATCTGTGGTTGGCAGACTGTCCCTCACCAAAGGGATATTCAGAGTGGTGATTTTGGAGGAGCACCACAAACTCCTCTCTGCAATTGGCACAAGAGAGATCTGGCTGAGTTTACAACATCCAGGCTTGTTTCAGACATGCTCATAGGTAGATTGGAGCAGTTTTCCTGGTGTGCTGCCTTCAAGGAAACCACTGAGGAGATATTGCTACCCTTCTCCTGGAAAGCCAGTAGGGAATTAATGCCACTGGTGATCTTGTTCAGAGGCAGCAGAGGCAAGTGTTGACCTTTTCCATAGACAGTGTGCCAGTTTGGGCTGAGGTAGAGTTAGTTTTCTTCACAGTATCTAGTAGGGGGTTGCATTTTGGATTTGTGCTGGATGGGATTGATAATACAGAGATGTTTTTGTTATTGCTGAACAGTGCTTACACGGAGCCAAGGCCTTTTCTGCTTTGCATAATGCCACACTGGTGAGGAAGTTGGGGGTGCATGGGAGGTTGGGAGGAGACACAACTGGGACAAGTGACCCAAACTGACCAAAGGGATATTCCATATCATATGACATCATGCTGAATATATAAACTGGGGAGAAGAAGCAAGAAGGGAGGAATATTTGGAGTGGTGACATTTGTTGTCTCAAGTCATTGTTACACATGGTGGGGCCCTGCTCTCCTGGAGATGGCTGCACACCTGCCTGCGTATGGAAACCATGAATTTATTCTTTGTTTTGCTTTGCCTGCATGCATAGCTTTTGCTCTCCCTATTAAACTGTCTTTACCTCCACTCATGAATTTTCTAGATTTTACCCTTCCCATTCTCTCCCCAGTCCCACCAGTGTGGGACTCACCAGAGTGAGTAGCTGCATGAGGCTTGGTTGCTGGCTGGGGTTAAACCACAAAGATATGCCCTGCTTTCAACCTCGTGTTGCCTGAACAAGCACACATACCTCAACCTTGATTTCACTGCACTTTTTTAAGGGAGGGTGGACATCTAAGACTCGCACTCGGGAGATGCTAGATTTTGAATTTTGTGTTGCTTAGACTTATTGCAGATACTCAAAAGAGCCTCGTACACCGATGTACAAATCAAGGCCTCATTCCCCTACTGCACTATTAGCATCCTCAAAACCTGACAATATAGATGAGAATGAAAATTGTTATCCAAAGCAGAGTCCATTTACCTGGAAAGAAACAGTCAGTGTTTTTTGGTAACGTTCAAGGGCTGTCCACTTTACTGGCACTAGTATTTTCATTTTTCTAAGTAAAGAATGCTTGTGCATGACATGGCCCAGGCATCTGAAACAAAGTGACTTGACCTGGATGCCTAATTATAGAGTGAAGGAAATTAACTTCTGGTTAGGGTATCTGTAATTAATCCACATAATAACAAATGAATTAGTAGGCGTTGGAAAAGTATAAATAATTAATAATTGAGAAATAGGTGCAATCTGGCCATAGACTTCCCAGAAGGAGAATGAAGATAAAGTGTTTGATGTAAATTATTTGCTCAGCTTTACAATTTTGATAAAACTTTTCTTTTTCCTAAGAGCAAAACTAAGTGAAACAGAAATGACTGCATGGTTAATGAGTCAGACATAAGTGATACAGTACTTATTGGAGTAGCTGATTGTGAAAGATACACCAAAAATAGCAAATTGTGTGCACATAGCAGATAAAATGAAACCATGTGACAACATTTGTGCTGTAGGGGAGACATCTTTAAGCAAAATTGCTAAAAGTAAGTTAAAACTCATACAATACTACAGGTAATACAAGACAAAACAAATATAAGAGTACTATATGTAGCCAGAAAGTTTTTCTATATGTGATTTGCATGTATACACATCCCCAGAGTTTCCTACAAGGCTTGTAGATTACTTAAATTTAGGAACTATCACTACAAACTGTTTTCTGTGAAAATGTCATGAAGCCATTGGGTTCCTGTGGTCCTTGATAATGAAAGTAAGTGGTGGTGTGGGTTTTTATGAAAGGACCAAGTTCCTATAAAAAGGTTAATAAATCTAAGAAAAAGTTTGACCATAATCTAAGTCTGGTAAAACCCAAAGGCATCTGAATTTTATAGCATCCTAGACTTTATTTGTTAAGAACATCAGATGAACATCCCTAGAGAGGTAGCTTCAAAGCTAAGTGCTAGGGAAAAAGCTCTCTACCAGAGTAGAGACTCATGAAGCAAAGAAGAAATGGTTGTGTGGACAAGGAGGTAGGAAGACACAGAGATAAAGGGAGAATAAATGTATTTCCATGTGTTTATCTGCAATCCAATATGAAGTGTTACTTCCACAATGCACTAGACACCATGCTAACTTGCATATTGAGTATCAAAGTCAATCAGTTATGTATGCAGCATGAAAATCCCATGTATTTAGTTAGGCCTCTTAAGACTGAGCCTCTGGAAGTATTAATTCAACACCTAAATTTGTAGTCTGCCATTGCATTGGTCTTTCAAATGTCTCTTAGTGGCTTTTTAGTCCCGATACAAAAAGACAAAAAAAAAAAAGATGAAAAAATCCTTACACTACAAATCTTACAACTACAGTATATGAGTGCTTTTTTTTTTTGGATATTAGATATTCATAAAATATTCTGCATTGGAAGGGACCCTCAAAGATCATCAAGTCCAACTGTTAAGTGACTGGCATGCATGGGGATTGAACCCACAACCTTGGAAATATTAGTACCATGCTCTAGCCAATTGAGCCAACCCACAGGATGCAACATTTTGCCCCTTGGGAAAATTATCTTGTGTAGGTCTATGGGAAGTAAATCAAAGTCCTATGCATCTTACACATTTTTCCAACTCCACATTTTCCCATCTCTTTTGTCCTACTCTCTAGAATGAGCCCTGGGCTGGGCAACTGTCCAGTGGGTGCACCCCTGCCATCAGTACAGGACAGTCTCTAAAAATGCAAAAGGGAATGCCAAAAGACAGCCCTTGATAGCAGCTAAAAATCAATTTCCTTCAAATTGTTTCCACAAACTAGTGACTCCAGAAGAAGAGATGCCCCATGGGCAGAATTACTCACCAAAGCACCTTGAAAATTGGCTGTTTCCCATGATACCTCCAGGCACTCTTAATCAGGGATGCCTGGTCATGCCCTGTACTCCAACTGTGAACTGTGACAGAGCTGTGAGACACCACCCCTTAGCTAAGGTCCCTGTCGATGTGCTCCACCTGTGTGCAGGTATAAAGAACATCAGTTTCAACATCTGATGAAGAATTGTGTGAACTGAGCACCAGCTTTGTCAACCTGGTTTAAGTAGGAGATAGTGAATTTCTGGTGAATTACTATGTTAATGTTTATTGCTCCGACTTACCGAGAGTGAAGTTTCCTGGTTTCAGATTCAAAAAAAAAAAAAAACTTTAAAAAAATTTTTTTTATTAATTTAGATTTAGTTTAATATCACACAGAGGTCTGTCTTCTCAAATAACTGAGTGAAATATGTCTAATTTGTGCCTGCAAAAATTGTCATGAAGATTAAAAAAAAATGTTTTTTCCCCATAGTTTCTCGACACAGTGCTTTGGGTAAACACTGACGTATGCCTTGTATTGGATATAACTAAATAAATTGCATATGTATTTATGTCTGTGAGTTTAGTGCATCTAGTTCTTCATCATTCTTCCTGAGATCCATTTTCACTGACCTTTTTTGGAACTCATTCCTACAGAATTTTTTCAGATTAAAAAAAATATGACTCACTTGCTCCTTTATATCACAGTAATCTCTAGGTTACCTTTGTGCTTTTTCTTAAATTTGTGCTTTCTGTAATTTCTCCTTTGGTAACTTTGAATAGTCTTTGCTGTAGGTTTCAGGACTTTTGTGTCAAAGTTGGTGTCGATATTTTAGGGAATTTTTAATCTACTTCTTCAATTTTCAGTACTCAGTTTGTTATGACAGTACATCATCTTCCCTGAGAATGACAAATTGAATTTTAGTGGTGTCTCCAACAATAACTCTTTCTTCCTTCCCTCTAACCCTGAAGTAGCCTCGGATTGGCTTTTTCCAAGCAAAGAAACATGCTGCTAAGTTTTAACAAGCCCACACATACTGTTTCAGAGTTGTTTATCCTTTAAGTGCAACACAGGTCACTGAACTTTCCCCATGGTCGCAATGTATAACCAGAGAGATGTTGGAGCAGATTTGAAGAACAGAAATCTCTTTGGTTTCAAAGGGTTTCCTTTAATTTCAGTTCTGCTAATTTCAAGTCTTCTCAGAACATCTCTCTTCTTTTACTTTTTCTCACTTTCCCTGCTCTCATGTGGATTCTGTTTGGTATTTTGAAATATTTTCAGCTGGTCAGCATCCTCTCTGTTATGTTGAGCAACATAACATTGATAATACGTTTTTGTTCTTGATATCTGCAAAGAAATAGGAAGTTAAATGTTATTTTTATAAATATCAAGCTCCTAAGGTGATATGCCTGATATTTTCTTGTCTTAATTTGTAGAGTTAAATATAAGGGACTTGTAAGGGGGAAAATATCAAACACAGCTGACAATGAAACAAGGGGCTTCCCTAGCTATAACAAGCAGATGAGGTTTTTAGAGCTGGCTTAAATTCAAAGCCATGTTATCCTGAAAAACTCTTCTGTGACCCTGGCTCTGTGTTCCTGCCCTTTCCTTTGGGTCAACTGATCACAGAGGTGGATGGTGACTTAGATTTGTTTATTTTTACTAAGAGGAGCTGGCACAGCTAGCCTGGACTACACACTTAACTTTTGGCTGACTAGCTAGGGTTAAATGGATATCTGTCCCAATTAGTTGTCTTATGCTTTTCTGAACTGTTAAATTACAGACATACACAAAAAGTGTCTGCATTTCCAGGATGGGTGAAAGGATTAATATTTGTAAAGTCATCTAGATCTCATATTTGTTTGGAATTAGATGTACTGTAACAATAAAGTTATTGTTAGTCTTCCACTGAGCACTCCCATTTTGCTTCACAGCCTAACAGCCACTCAAAAAAACATCTAAAAACTTATTGTATTATTATTTATGATACATATAAAGCAAATAGAGAAGAAATGCCACAATAATAATTTAACATACTCAGTTTTAGCACAGAATGCAAGATCAAACTAATTAAATCCGTATTATCACTTTCTGTACAAACCACACACTGTTCTAATGTGTTGCAAATTCAAGTCACATTAAATAAAGACCTGACTTTGCATACATATGTATGTATGCATGAGAGGGGGCATAGAGAGAGAGGAGATGCAAAGAAACCTTCCTTCTTCTGGGACTTGTTGGAAAACCCCTGTTAGCTCCGAGAAGCATTGGGGCAAGGACTGTCATGCCTTTGGGCAGTGTCCAAGTATAAAAAAATGAGGGTAATAGCACCTCAGTTCCTGTTGTTTCCTAAAAGAGTCTGGTGAGATGGAGTAGGTGACAGTTAATGAGTTATTTGGCACTAAGCATTCTTCTGTGTTCTGCTCTGAATCTCCAAGAGACATATTGACTCAGCTGGTCAGATTCCTTTAATAACACAGCTTCCAGGTCTACACGTGCTGCTTCTCCTCCACTTCACAGCCAGTGATGGTCATGGCTTGGGGCCACAGTCTAACACTGTTTCTTCAGAAAGAGTGTTGTTTTTAATGTCAATCCAATGTTATTTAAAAGAGAGAAAAAGAATTAATGCATTTCCTGGGGTTCCCAGCTTTCCTTGATACTGTTCAAGATGTTTTAGAATTCAAGTATTTGCTAAAAGCTGTCAGTAAGGTTGTGACAACACTGCAGCATCTCAGATGCAGCAGCTATGGAGCTATTTGACTGAAATGTGCTGAAAAATGCCAGCTTGTTGAACTTAAAACATTTCCTTCAAAAGACATCCACTAATATTTGCCATGGTGATAGCCAGGTATCAGTCTTAAGCATTGGCTTATGAGTTTGCCCAACTATTTGGGTTACTGAAAGTTGCTGTGCCCACAGGAATGGACCAGACTGATCTTACTTGCATCCAGTTGGGTGACTGGGCAGCTTGGGTCTAAAAGAGCACAATAGATACAGAGATTGCTGAAAAAGTGATAAGACAATGCCTTAGAACACTGGTAATTTTTTAAAAAACATGTTTTTAAAAAGATGTCATCTGTAGATAATTTGGAAACAAAGTTAACACTGAAATTATGTATTTGCTACAAGCAGCTTGCTCATTTATAGACATATTTCCTTTCCTCAAACTATACAATAATAATGGCAATGCAGAAAACACTCATTCACGTTAGCTGTATATGTGATACATTTCTGCAGTCCCGGGCAGACGACCCTTCAAGGCTAAAAATTCAGTTCTTTGCTATTAAAAAATACCAGTCCTTACTATAAGAGTTGATGATTCAGTGAGAATTATAATCAAAGCATAATAGGCATTTTGAGCCCCTTATAATTGCTGCCAAGAAACTATTCAGCTAAAGAATTAAATCTTTGTTTGTAAGCTCTTTCTTGTTCACAATAGAAATAAAAGTGTGTGACTTGGCTCATAAGCAGATACCAGTCTGGCTGTTTTACTCAGAGTGAAAAATAGGCCTTCATACAGAAAGACTTGGGATACTTAAAACAATTATTTATACATTTTTGCCTCTGTAAAATCCTGTGTTCCACTTCAATGAAGCTAGTGATTGCTCTTTTCCTTTACTGCATGTTGAATACTTTGTTACATGCTATATGTTTGATATTGTATGCATCTCTGGCACAACCCCCAAGAAACAACACTCAAAACTAGAAAAATATTTAGGAAAATATGAACAAGGGAAAAAATGCTGAAAGCCAAGAAAAGAATTATACAGATGGACTGTGTCATTTTTCTTGCTCCCTTCAATGTTATAAGAACAGTAAGATTTCCTGAAACTACCTGATGATCTTTCTCAAAGAGATAAAAGGGAGTGAAAATGATATACACCAGGTTTTGCTACTTCTCACAAGACAATACCATAAGAAAAAAGACATTTCATGCAGATGTAATCAATGTACATTAGCAGCAGAAATACTCTGACTTGGTACAGAATCCGCTGCTGTCTTTACTCTCTATCTTCTCTAAATATGTGAGTAAATTCAGCATGCAAAGTCTTGTAGTTTTAAGAATGCTGGGCAACTTCATGTAGAGTCTCTAGACAAATCTTTTTTTTTTTTTGCCTTTTGAAAAAAAAGGCAAATCCTTCAAAAGAACATGGCCAAGTAAGTTCTTTTCAACATAAATAATTATTAAGATGTTAAGTGTGTTGTCAGTTGGTATAATGAAACCCATTGCTCCATGAAAGGAAACATCGGTGGAGGTGATAACAGCCTGCAGGATGACCACAAACAAGGGCCTTGGTAAGGCAGAGAACACCTTTTAACAATATCTGCTATNTCTTTTCCAGCATGTCTCTGTTCCAGCGTGGAAAAATCTCCCAGTCTTTCCACGGGTTCACAGGCTGAAGAATCTTCGCCCCTATGGTTCCTCACAGATTGCTGGGGCCCTATTCCAGTGTTTAAGGCATCTTCTCTTTCTCCTCTCTCTGACCTTGGTGCTAATCAAGCTCCGCACCCTCCTGTCTCTTAAGCGGCCATGATGTTCTGCGCAGACTTTCTTTCTCTACTCCTTCTTACATATGTTATCACAGAGGCGTTGTTGCCTGACCTTGGCTAGCTTAGAGCAGAGAAAAACTCTAGCAGCTTCTTAAAGAAGCCTCTCTCCTAGCCCCCCCCAGCTAATAAAAAACTCTGGTTACTTAAAACCACAACAGATGTCCTGGTTTAACTTGGGTGGTGTTCAGAGAGCTTCAGCCTTAAAATTCATGGTTCATATTGCAGTAAGAGGCCATGGCATAAAGGATACCTCATATGATCAAATCTTTCTGTGATAATCTTACTTGGTTGGGGAAAGGAATGCAATGAATGCACATCAGGATATAGGCACAAACATAATTGGGTTTGGCTCTATCTACATAATTACGCCTCACAGAGAAAAATGTATAATAGGAATCCAAAGTTACTGAGCTTTGAGCAGCTGCTAAAAGAAAACAATAATTTGCCTAGAAGCCTATACTTGTCCTTAATCAAGTGCCTTGTGCCTTCTATGATATGTTCTTTGTACAGAAGTAACTTATTTTAAGGTAATTTATTTTAAAATATCCGTGCCAAGTGTTTCCATGAGTGAATGAGAATGTGCATTGTACATATGAGTAAGAAAAAAATGTTGTGAGAAAATGGTGGTTTAAAGTTATTTCTTATCTCAGTAAAATGAGAGATGCTATAAGGTTGCACTTTATCTCAAGTTGTCTTGCTGTTTGGGTCAGATTCTATGTCAAGTCAGTAAGAATTCTCCCTTTAACTTCAAGAAGATCAAGATTGGAGCAGCCACAATAGTCTTAATAAATGTAAATCTTATTAGAAATACCTTATTTTATAACAAGTGCCAAGCTGTGCAAAGCTCCAGGCTACATTACATTGCATTACATTGACTGAAATGGCAAAAGTTACCATCCCCACCAATAAATATTTTTAATTACTCTTTACAAAGAGGGTGATACCAAGCTTCTAGTGGGAAGCAAATTAATCCTTGAACTGAAATACACTAGTAAGGCTCAAATCATATTTTTAAAAGTCTTTTCTGGTCAGCAGTGTTACTTCCTAAATCAGTCTAGGAAATGCCAGATCTTTTTTTAATCTTACTTTTATCAGTTGAGTTTTGGGAAAAGAGCTGCTGGAGGACATCTACTTAGCCTGCTTACCTATTACAGACAATGCCCTGGCACAGACATCAGAATTGAAGTTTTCCTGCATTGACAACCCTGCTTATCATCCCATTATCTAGAGATGCAGGACCATTCCAATGGTCTTTTAACTCCAACTTTCTGTGGGCTGTTACTGAGAAGATTCCAAGAGCCACTACACACTTTAATCTTCCTGCTGACCTCAAGAGATGTGTATCTGTGAAAGCAGATGCTAGAATCATAAGCACAGTGAAGGAGCATGGTAATCCCTGTGAGCAGTGAGCTGGAGACTAGTGGCTCATTCAGTCATAGGCCTACCTTGTGAGATTCTGTGGGGTCAAAATTATCACCAGTGATGATAAACTGGCTTTCCAGGCTGATGGTGCCCATTCCTTAACAAATGGCTACCTGCTGGCAAAGTCATTGTGTGCAAACTTTTACTTGCAGAAAAAATGGTGAGAACTGAGCCAGAGGAATGTGGCTTTCTACCATCCTTCCAACAGATATGTCCTGAGAAATTCAGGTATGCCTAATTCCCGTGCAAAGAATGGGTTGCCAGCTGGGAGACAGATTTATTGCTAAAGACGTATAACAAGTAGGGGGTTATAGTCAAATGTGAAAGTTAATATGATGCTTTAATTTTAAACAAAAAAGGCAAGTGAATCAATGCAGGATCATCAAGAATGAGCCTTTTTTTCCCTAATTGTGAAATTAATTCATATTGTAACTGTTAAGATTTTTTTTTTCCTGAATTTTCTGGTAATAGAAATAAATATGGATGCAAAGTTCCTAAATTATTTACAGCCTCGTTAGAATAAACAAGTATCTCTTTTCATTTACCTTCTCCTATGAAAACATTCTGAGTCAACCAAGAAGTCTTTGAAGGCTCTAATCTGTTTTCTAAAGAAATAACATTAATTCAGCTGACTGAATTAAGCTAGCACTCATGCATGCAAAAGCAGGAAATGCTCCAGTATGTTGCAAAAATATGCTAAACATACCACTAAAAGATACGAGCACTACTTAGGTAATTGTTTCAGCCATGACAGGTTCTCACATTTTTTTCCATGCTCCTGTTACATACAACAGTACTTCTCTTGTCCAGAGCTGAATGATACTCAGATATAGATTGACAGTGAAATCACTGTCAATCTAGGCAACCCCTAGAACCATAATAAGAGCAACAGAAGCAGAATAAATTCCTGGGAAAAATATTTTCTCCTCTTTTAGTTCCATTAAAAAATATATATCTGAAACAAACTGCATGTCTGCAGGAAGGATGGACATGATACAAACATGAGACCAAAAACTTTATGCTTTGGGAACTTTTGGATATTTTATTTGCATTCAGTTGTCCTTTTTTCTGCCATTGCCCCAGACAGTCTCCTTGACCTAAAGACTGCTACACAGAGAGAGGACCAGGGAAAATCAGAATAGGATCCACTCTGCAAGCCTGGGTTGGCCTCACAAGGCCAGAAGACAGGTACCCACCACTTCTAGTAATCTGACATGCAAAGACAGTGGCACAGATTGCTCTAAGTAAAACCTGATCCTGCTCAGCTGTAGAGCAGGTTTCCATGATGTCATGATGACATCATGAGTCATAAATACTGAGGAAAAGAGAAATTAAGAGATAATAAAATGTCTGCAAGGATTACCCAGATCATGAAAAGTAACAGAGATGATTTTAAGTGGAAGATAAAAGACCTGTCCAACCATCCTTTAATATTATATACTAGCACATTTCTTCATATCTTGTATAAGTACTGTGAATGCTAAGAAAGTGGAATCAAGCAGACAAGGTTATAGACTTTCATTTAGCAAGCACATTTTAGTGAATTAGAGTATATACTCTGTTCTGAACAAAAGATCCCCATGCTTGAGATGAATGGAGAGGGATGGGAAACTTAAATTGCCCTTCGTGGAATTCCCATGCCACCTTGCTGAAATATTGTAGGAAGGGAGAAGACCAGGAAGTTAAGTCCTCAATGCTACGATATCTCAGGGAGGTTAACAAGTAGGCAGGGGCATGTGTAGAGAGCACTGAGACTTGGGTGAGCATCATCGTTCCTCTCAGTGCACTGACTGCCTGCTGCCCATTGCCCATAGATTCTCCAAGGCCAACAGAGAAAGCCAGGTTGTTCACAAGACAGGCAGAGGATCCCAGACATGAATGCAGTCTGTGTTGCTCTTTAAGCGTGCCGTCCTTCTACTCTGAGGGTTAAGTATGTGGTTTCACTCCTTTTCTCACTGTTCATCCCTCAATTCTTATAGCACTGGATGGACCAATTGGCCCTTCCACGTAGGCACAGGGAGAGCTCATCAGAGGTAGAAGGTTATGAAGACCCAGGGGGCTGCTAGAGGCTGACAGGCACTTACATAACTCCCATCTTTCCAGACAAATATCTGAGCTCCACAGAATATACAATACATATCTTGTTTTGACCAGTGTCCCTGTATTGTAATTATAGTCTTCTTTTCTACTAGTTCTGAATTTGAATGTGAAGCATTCATAAATAAAGGCACATATAGAAGTGTTTTGAGGTAACTGTGCTTTACTAAATGAAAATTGCATTGACAATTCTTATAACTGTTTAATACGTAGAACACTAAAAAGTATCTGGAGGCTCCAGGAATTTTTGTTGGTGATTATTTTGTATTTTACAATGTGTTTTTATAAATGGTTTATGTTTCATCTTGCTGGTCCTTTATCTTGCTCCTGCCCTTTCCAGGAATTCTAATTTTTAAATGAAAATATGCAAACTCTATATGATCAACTTTTGTTACTTTAGCAACTTGTGCAGGGAAGTGAGTTAGCCACTAAACATGACAAGTTTATTTGTTCATTTATTTATTTTTAAATTCTAATTAGAGAAAGAAAAAGGGTGTCAAGAGTCTTTAGTGATTCACATTTTAACAACCAGGTTATAATTTATTAATTCCCAACTTATAAAATTTTCACAACGTCTTTCCACAGGAGTCCAAGAGGACTCAAATTTATTTATTGTTTCTACATAGGGTGTCATTAAATATTTGTTATCTCCTAAAGTTTGTTGGGAAACGGGATTATTTTCCACATCAAATCACACCAATGCTAATGGGAAAAACATTAGATGTTGACCTATCAAATTAAACTGTAAAATAGGAGGCTCATTGTTATTATTACATACAGACACATTTTCTGTGCTCCTTATTAAAACCATCTTAATCAAACTCATTGTATTTTAGTCATGTTTTAAAATAATTATGCCAGAATATAAAACACATGAATATATAAAGGGAACAAGTTCCACTTGAATATGTTCAATTTAACTTTTTAAAAGAATTTTCCAATTGGTCTCATTTGACATTTAAATTGATCACCTACCAATAAAAAAAAAACACACTGAGAGTTGTTTGTTCTTTTCTTAAAGCTTCCTAACATACTCCTTCTATTTTATTTTCCAACAAAACCAAAAAGCAATTCTGCGTCTATGAAGCTCATCTAAAGAATATTTCTGTAATTTCTTATTTCTAAGTCTTTGTGGTTTATTTCACAGAAAGAGTGATTGTCCATTGGAATGAGCTGCCCAGGGAGATGGTGGAGTCACCGTCCCTGGAGGTATTTAAGAAGAGACTGGTTGTGGCACTTAGTGCCATGGTTTAGTTGATGAGATGATATTAGGCAATAGCTTGGACTTGATGATCTCAAAGGTCTTTTCCAACGTAGTTAATTCCATTATTCTGTGATTCTGTAACTTTTTTCGGTAAGGATGAAAGTGTCCTGAGGTTTAGTGTTCTCTCCCTCTGGTGGTTAGTCTTTCTTGGAGAATTACTGTGGAAATTCCCCTTCTCCTCTGATTCCTTTGTGGATCTCCACTCCAAGTTTGCCACAGTGGACACTGCCCTAATTCACAGAAGTCTTACTGGGACAAGATAATTTTTAATATTCTAAAACTAGAAATAGGATTCCTGATGTTGTCTGCAAAGTCCATTTGCTAGGTGGA
The DNA here is from genome assembly GCA_013390005.1 of Calyptomena viridis. Lineage (NCBI taxonomy): Eukaryota > Metazoa > Chordata > Aves > Passeriformes > Eurylaimidae > Calyptomena > Calyptomena viridis. Next base: position 55,665 of record WEIV01028617.1, on the reverse strand, counting down.
CTTCCTGCATTCTTCCTTTATCATCGGTGGAGATAGAGTCAATATAGAAACTGGAATTTAGTGGGCATTTCATCTGGCCAAGCATAGATATTTACCTCAGGATGAGACAGATCATGACCTGGCTTCTGTTGATAAGCTCCAAGCTGTGTTTGAAGAGAATCTAAGGTCTGGCTTAGGATGCTTGTGTTTGCAGATGTCACAGCTCACCCATGAAATCAGAACACACATTCCACGTTGCTGCTGTTTTGTGTATTTGTGTATTTGTTGTGTATTTGATGACTACGGAGGAGCTGAGGGCTTTATCTCCTCTGCCTTTTTGATTAAAAAAAAAATAATAATTTTTGGCAACTAAAATGTTTTGTACCAAATAAGATTCTTAGTAATTTTGTGTTAGGAATCACAGAGCCAATGACTTTAGAGGATCCAGTTGGTTACTCATGCTACTCCCATTGGAAACATCGAGCTTTCCCCACATACCAATTCCTGAACAAAAGATATAAATGATTGACCCTTTATGTTAATTTACATTTAGAGAATGCAAAGCAAAGTGATTTTTTTCCTGTGCCTTATGGAGTACCTCTGCTTGGAAGGAAATGGACCATCACCACAATTCCTGATACTCAGCACACACTGCAGCTGGTAAACCCCCTAGTCACAATGCTTCTGGCCTCTTTTCACTAAACTGCACACACTCAGCAGTGAGCTCTGCCTTCACTGTTCTAGCCATGATCAGCACTCTCCCTGGTGTTGAGATGTCTCTTCATTTGCTCATTTATTCACCATTCTGTAGATGCACAAATACCTCGCTTTCAAAACAGGTCATGAATCATTTGCACTCTAACGCTGCTGAACATTTATTTGCTGCATTAAAGTGGCACTCCCATTCCTTTCTTACCAAATGCTTCATAGACTTGCTAAACTTTGCTAAATTAATATCTGTTCTTAAAAACGTAATATAGCTGTGCATTTCCCCTGTTACTTGAAACCCATAGGTTTTCAAGATAGACCCCTAACTATGACAAGGAAGAAAATTTGTTAGGAATTTTGCAATAGGCTCCAAACTAAGCTTTCAGGTCAAGGCTTGGTTCAACAGTTCCTGATTAAGAGTCCTGTGTGAGAGTCTCAGGGGGCAGTAGGAGGTCCTGCCTTCCTGATGTTTGAACTTTCTGCCCAGTTACCAAACAAAGACAGCACTCACCATGTTTCAGGAGCTTTTTAAGTCAGCAAGAACTAATAAAGTCTTCTACAATTTGCTGTTAGGTAATTGACTTTGTTAAGTTCAGAAACTACTACACAAAGGCTCTATGCACCCATTTGTATGTATTTTCCATGAACAAGTCCCTAACTCTTAAAGAATTAGGTAGAAATAGAGTATTAGCCTTAGCCCTGAACCTAGGCTAAGTAGTCAAACCACAAGGTCTCTAAAGCAGGTGTAGAGGAAACAAACAGGGGCATTTGCCTGGAATCTGTCCATACTCCATAAAAATTCAAGTGAAAGATCCAATGTCTGGATCCTCACACAGCAGGCTGGTGCATCCAAAAAGTAAAGGTAGTCCAGATGCTGTTACATGGGCGTATTTTCACACTGTCCTCATAACTGGTAGCTTTATAATCCTCTGGCCTTGGTGGTAAAAGTTCTAGGAAAACCCTCTGGAATTTAGCCGTGTACATTTGCTGTAGTCACAGGAGTAAGTTCTGGTCTGAACACTTGCAGCCTTGGCACTGTATAATTCTCCAAGCAAAGGAGCAGTATCCTTACCTGAAGCAACTGAGGAGCAACTCTTACCTGAAGACCTGAGATGTACTTAAAAATTGAACATTGATTTTGATATAATGCATCCAAAGAGGCTGGGAAATCTCTGTCTTTGGAGTTTTCAGAACTCAACTGGATGAAGGCCTGAGCACCCTGCCCCTGGTTCAGGCAGGAGGTGGGACTAAAAACCTCCAAAGGTTTCTTCTAAGGTAAATTTTTCTACAGTTTTGTGACCCTATAGCTCTTTTATTTGGGGGACTAAGGTTCTTTGTTCCACTAGATATTTTCTATTAAAGCCATTTCAACTCATAATCTTTGATGTAATGAGACATGCTACACATGCCACACTGCTCAGACCAACAGTCCCAGTCTCAGTACATGCATGGAAGAACCACCTATTGCCATTCAACAAGACACAGTAAAGCACATGAATACCTGCCTTCCAAATAGCACTTCCTGTAGTGGCAGCAGCAATTTGATATGGTATCAAAGTGCAACACCCAGATAGCCTGGACCTCAAGAACCCTTTCCCAGAAAGAAATCTTTTACCAAGAAGTGGTTTGAGCCAGTATGGGGTGAGTGACCAGGCACTCCTGCCAAGGCATGCTTTGCTTGGTGACACAGACTGCATGTGGGTCACACGTCCTGCTGGCTCATGCCACTGCCCTGGCCACCATCCCTCCTTCTGTCCGTCACACAGCAGCTCTTGGGCAGCCAGCAGAGAGGGAGGGACATGCAGAGGCTGTTAAAAAAATCTCTCATAAAAATAACTCGGGAGACTCCTCTCACCAAAGCTGGAAATAGCAGAGAAAACACCTCCCATGCTGCTTCAGGGGTGCCTGCACGGTGGGGAGGAACCTCTCCTTGCTACAGCTCCTGGTTGTCAGTTTGCATTTTGACCATGTTACTGCAGTCTCCCCGAAGCTGTGAGTGTTCTCTCAGGGGCACCACACATTTACTAGCAATGTAACAAGGTGATCTGATCAGCCATTTAATGCTTGCAGTGAGTGGTGTGGGAAATAAACATCACCATGTGCTTTCTACCAGACATGAGCTGTTGAGGTGGAAGGAGACGGTTAAATGTTGTGTCACCCTCAGATGATGTGAAAAGACTGATGGAGAAGTCCTAGGAGGGAGGGAGGGAGGGAGGGAGGGAGGAAGGAAGGGGCAGGGTAAGAGCATGGGAAAGATTAGTATGAAAGGAGATGCAGAGTCTTGTACCACTTTTTTTACTGTATTTATTGAGAAACAAGAATATCTGCTGAAATTCAGAACCTGCTCTAAAGAGGAAACAGGTGTCATCTTCAAATGTGCTTTCGAGTTCAACCTCGTGGTACCCAGGAGAAATACTACCATTTTTTATAACTTACATGAGAGAAGATGAGATGGGCAACAGGGAGCATTGAGGAATCAGGGCAGGAGGCGTATAAAGATTTGTAGGTGGTATACAAAGAAGAAGAATGCGGTTAAGAGATTTTTTTCTTCTTCTTTTTAACCCCATAACAGATTAGGGATAGTACTACTGGTTATGGATTTTATCAGAGGAGTGAAAGAATGCGTTTCTAAGCCCAGAGTTTTTTTCTGTAGTTTCAGAAAATATATCAAAGTGCCAGGGTGTCTGATTATTCAGCCCCTGCTTTGGCGTCATACAATACAAATGAGTGCCACACAGCATGGAATGAAGATTCACAGAGAAAAAGCTGTTGGAGTTTGATAATGTTTTGGATCTTAGAGAAATCTAAAAATACCAAATTCAGCCGACACATGTGCAGTGCTTTAGCAAGCTGAACATCTGGGAGTATTTCAAGCACTCCCCTTTTGTGTTGCTTATTATACTACCAGAAAGCAGCAAAGTGCAAATAAAAACTTAGCAGATTTTTTGTAGTGCTTCAAAGTTCAGCTACAAAGTCCTCACAAACAATAATGAGGAAAATTGATATATGCCAGTTTGCAGCCCCCATTTATTCTAGTCTTAGAGGATACTTATATGTGCTGTGCTGTATCTCTCTCTAGTTTTCTGGATGAATTGTTATATTGTGGATGTATATGCACATTTTAAATGTGTACATAGATATTTCCCTTATGGTGTGATTTAACTGAGACTTGCATAACACTTTGCAAACTCAAAATGAACTTCACATAATGAGGTAGAAATAGTAATCATGTCACCCAACATTCAAAGACATCACTTCTGTCGACACAGTACTTGCTTTTCATACAGTGATATCAATGCAAAAAGCTTTCCTCTAAGTCAGAATTGGCAAGGTATAGATCCAGGTCCAAAATAAATAAAGCAGTTTTGCTATTCCATGGAAGTAGTTTTGCTATAGACTTCAGTGAGATGAGGATTTCACTCAATCATTTCATTTTCACTCAATCATTTCATTTTTGCTTATTGATTTATATTCAACAATCTTATATAATGAGACTAGTGAAGGGAGTAACTGCAACTCTGTGTCTCTGTGTTTCATGCATGCTTAATGTTAAGGTAGGGGTCGAAGAGTCTACCATCTGCACAAGGCTGTTTGCAAGTCTAAACAAATAACATAATTCTGGAATCTTCTGGGTCAAAAAACTTTCCCAGATATATATATTAGAAGCTTTTATCAGTCAGAAAGGAAAAGGATTTTGCCAGGATGGAACAGGGGGCGAAGGGTGTAAAATGGCAGCAGCTAAGGCCAGAATCTGGTTTGTGGGCAATTTTTTAATCTTTCTTCTTTTTAATGCATCTTTCAGTCTGTACAGCCACATGACTGAGATTAAAAAAAAAATGTATATCTATATGGGAAGAAAAACAGGGATGCTACCAGCTAATTGAGTGGATGTTTTATTTGGACTGTGTTTTTCTGCACATCCGCAGGTGGGGAGTCAGCACTATTTCCTAGAAAACAAACACCCATGGAAGTACTACTTAGGGACCGATCAGCACACGTTCACACTGTGTTGGGCTGTAAGTACACACAGAGCTATGAAGGCCAACCAAAGATCTTCTGCATAGTCTCTGCTATATATGTGTTTTAACAAAGAAATTACTTCAAATATCAGAGGGATGAAGACAAGGTAAAAACATGAAGGAGGATCCGGTTTATCAAGAGCTTTGGCTTCCATATAGCCAAAAAGATATTGTAAGAAATGCCGTCATCTTGTAAGGTGAAAATAAACCGTATTGGGCAAAACCAACCCATTGAATACTGACCACATAAACTCACTGGCTCATCTTTCAACACGTGGAGACTGTCTGCTCATACACCTCTAGGATTTCCTTCTTGAAGAATGACTAGCCTTCCTGAACTCCTTTGCCCTTCAGGACTGCTTCCCAAGGGACTCTGACAACTGGCCAGATGAACTCGCCAGCTCATCTTTCGGCACATGGAGACTGCCTGCTCATATGCCTCTAGGATTTCCTTCTTGAAGAATGACCAGCCTTCCTGGACACCTTTGCCCTTCAAGACTGCCTCCCAAGGTACTCTGACAACTGGCCTCCTAAAAACAGTCTGCCCTCCAGAAGCAAAAGGTGGCAGTTCTGCTGGCATGCTTCCTTACTTCTCCAAGAATCAAACTGTTATTTCGTGATCACTTTTCCCAAGATGGCTTCTCATGGTCAGAGCACTCACTAGACCTTCTCTGTTCACAAAGAACAGGTCCAGCAGGTTCCTATCCTCACTGGCTCCCTCACCATCTGTCTCAGGAAGTTATCTTCCATACATTCCAGAAACCTCTTAGACTGTTTCCTCACTGCTGTATTGTATTTCCAGCAGACATTTGGTGTGTTGAAGTCCCCCACAAGAACTGGGGGGCAGCAATTGTGTGACTTTTCCCAGTTGCTTGTAGAATATTTTTTCTTCCTCTTCACCCTGGTTGAATGGTCTATAAGAGACTCCACCCGGATATGTGTCCTGTTGGCCTTCCCTCTGATTCTTACCCATAAACACACAACCTTGTCATCACCATCACTAAGGTCTGGACAATCAAAACACTCCCTAACATACAGGGCTACCTCACCACCTCTCTCCTTACCTATCCCTTCTGAAGAGTTTGTAGCCATCCATTGCAGCACTCCCATTGTGCAAGTTATCCCACCATGATTCTGTGATGGCAACTATGTCATAGTTTTCCTGCTGCACTGTGGCTTCCAGTTCCTCGTTTGTTTCCCATGCTGCAGGCATTGATGCAGATGAACCTCAGTTGGACTATTGATCCTGCCACCTTTTTGAGGGAGAAGCCCTAATTCTTACCTGACCATTCTCAGTCACTCCCATGTTTTCTAACACATCAACGACCCTTGCATGGATCTCTATCCTCTATCTCCACCAAGACAGTAGATAAGGACTTTGCTAGCACACTGTCCCTCAAGCACTGGTGTGCAGCCCCCAGGCTTGTCTCCAGTGAGCCTGGTTTTATCCCTTTCCCCTATCAAATCAAATATGTTTATTAGAACATGGTAACTAACGAAGACAGTACTTCTTGATGCTCAGGTATTTTATAATACCAGTTTGGAGTCTCACAAAGGTTGAGCTAAAGAAGCAGGTACCCTATGCAGTTGTGTAGGCTAGTACACACAGCTCTACACCACGGGACACCACTGGTAGAATGCATTCCTTGGCTCACTAGAGGTTCTTTACAGACCTGTATGAATCTTTGTAACTATTTTAATAATCTAAATCTGGTTGGTATGGATTTTCCAATGTTTTTTGCCACTGAATTATGTAAGAATTTTAATTAGACAGTCATCAAACAGTAACCGGTTAGAAAAGTCGCTAATAGTTTCTCTGTGTTCATCCCTACCTAGTGCCCATGGGCACCCTTTACAATAGTCTTTTTGTGCCAAAGGCACCAGCACCTATTAAACAGTGTGAATCAAACCCACCAAATTCCTCCTGCCATTAAAAACAAGGAGGCTCTGCAAAGCTGTTAGGACCAGCTACAAAGCATACATCAGGTATTGCATCCTCACACACAAAACAGTGGCCAGGGAGTTATAGTTTTGCTTTCTCAGTCCCCTTTCCCTCGAATGAAAATAGAAACAAACAAACAACCTTTTCCTTTCTTACCCTTCTGTCCCCAGTAAAGACATCAAAGTGGGATCAGTGCAAAACTAAGCAATAAATGAAATGGAATATTTTGGGAGGAACAGGTGTTCTGCTTCCAAATCATCTTTAAAACCTCAGACAGGGAGAGTTACAAGCAGCCTGCAAAAGCTGAAGAATGGCCAGATCACAGGATTTGTAATTAGAGTGAGTACATGGTGCTTCCTCACTGGGAAGAAAAAAAAAAAGTTGAGCAGCTGTCTCAGCAATATTGGAGTCAGAGAGGACTCCCAATGAAATCAGATACTTGTCTGCAGAGAAAACGAGTACCGTACATCCATCAGGCAGGCATGTGTCACAGCTAGCTGAAGCGAAATGGCTTCTAGAAAGTTAAGCTTCCTCTGAAACCTCAGTACATCTATTAATAAGAGAGAATGAAAAGAAGGCTAGAAAATAAACTAGAAATACAAGCAGTAGTCACCTGAGGCTGCACATGATGAACTTCACTAAAGCACAGTACGTGCCTCTACAAGGAGAAAACTCAAAGAAATAGTTTATTGAATTAGCTATATATTTTATATATTGCAAAAATAAACGGATGCTTACCTACATATGTGTAGCAATTTTAAGATCTGAACAATTATTTGAGATCTGATTCTGACTTTACATCTGTTCTATATTGGATTAATTGCATTTATATTGGGATAAGTTTCAATGGAGTAATTGCACACATCCATCAATTTAAACAGACAGAAGTGCTCACAAGCTTTTGTCTAAGCTTTGAAAAAATACTAGGGTTTGTCTGGAGAACTGAGTGTTCCAAATTTTATTGTGCACCATGCAAATATTATTTTACTGTTGCAAAGCAATGTCTTCAAGACGATCAATAAAGGAACCTGGGAGCCAGAATAATAAACAACACAATTTTCAATAGATGCTGACCGGAGAGGTCTCAGGGACAGGGAAATTCATACAACTCTCACAATTCTCTCAGTCCTGCTGCTAGCCCTATGCCTCATATTTATTCTGCACAGCAGACCAGTTTTGCTTTTACTCCAGGACCCCATCTGCCAGACGTAACCAGCCACTGCCACATCAGCACTATCCCTGGGAGACAGCAGGGACATCACGTACCTTTCCCCTGGCACATCCCAGTTGAGACCTGCTGTTATCACCGCTCAATGAGCACGGCAGCAGCAAGTGGCACAGAACTCCCTTCTTGCCTCACACGCTCTTTCTCTCCATGTTTACTGAAGTCTCATCACCATTTTGAGCTATGACTCAGAGGTCTTCTTTGCTACCACCTAAGTGGGTCCCATAACGTGCCGACAACTGCATCCACCTTGTGAAGTCACAGCCTGGGCACAAGGGGCAGAGGTGCTAAGAGGTACTCGGGGCCGGTGTGCTGGGTTTCCTTTGAAGACAAGCAAAGGGGCCATCAGCAAGCACCAAAGATGAACACATCAACCCTTTCTATTTTTAACCACAGAGAGCTTTTATTGTGTCTGTGTTTCCATAATGTTTCTAAACAATATTATGACTTGAAAGTGAAACAGAATTAAGATGAATCTTATTTAAAGTGCTTTAAAAGCAGGTAATTGGCAAAGCAGACCAACAAAATTACGTGCCTGCAGGACAAGGTGCTTTTATTTCTGCTCAGCAGGGAAATAGACTTCCATGAATTACCATGCTTCTGTCTTCCTCTCACAGGCAGAAGAACAAGAGAAGTAATAGCATCAGGCAAATGTTATTCTTCCTTTGGCTTGGAACAGGCAGCGCTTCCCAGGCAATTGAAATTGGTACTGTTCTGTGACAGTCAGATAGCAATTAATCTGTACTCCCTACACAGCTAGATCCAATGGGGCTTCCATCTGTCCACCCTAAAATGTGTAGAGGGGTGGGATCTGTAGGGATATAAGCCATTTTCACTGTTCCTGCTCGTGCAGACTGGATCACTGCAAAGAGAGTGATTGGGCCATTGTAGCCCACCCCTGCCCTTCTCTATCCTGGGAGAGGAGGAGTTTGTCAGCAGGACTATGCCAAAGGGATTGGCACGCTCTCTCTTTTGGTTGCATAATGCAACTGTTTAGAAATGGATGCAGGGACATAAGCTGGGCCCAAAGGCAGGAAACTGCCCAGAGCTATGACTGGCATAGCCAGTACGTGTCCCACGTACAAACTCTTCCACCTGAAATACAGGTGACAACAGACTGAAACACCCATACACATAAAAAACCCCCTCACTGACAATTTATATCCTTCCTGAGGATGTCCAAATAAAGATTTACAACCTAATAAAACAACTGCAATTCTGGAAGAGAGTCAGTCCAAGGACAAAGGATTCACCTCACAGGTTAGCCATGGGAAAACTCGATATTTTGCCATAGCCAGCAGCCTAGGCCTCCTTTGCAGCTTCCAGGTATCAATCAGCAGCCCTGTGGGGCGACCCATCTCACAAGAACTACTTCTCCAAGGGTTGGATGAGCCACAGTTCTCAAGATAGCTAATTTTCCACAGCTCAGACTAAGGGAGAGGGACCCTTCCCCTTATTCTGCTTGAATCCAAGCTTCTACAGTAAACTTCCTTTTCTTTCATGAATAGTTTTTGACCAGATCAGCATCTTTGGTCTCAATTTGATAAGCTGATATGGCTTGGCAACAGAATTTTTCCAGGGGTTTTTATTAGTTGTTCTTTTTAATGAAATGAATTAATAATATGTTATGAATTTACAGTGCATGTCACAAATTTTAGGCTTATGTGTTTCCAGCAAAACAAATATTCTGAATTTCCCAAGCAGAGAGCTGTTATCTCACTCATAGGTCCACCCAGCCCCAGCAGCAGGCATAGTTACAACACCCCAAAGCAGCAGAATTTTTCTGTTAGCACAATGCAACAGCTTTATTTCAAATGATCTTGTAATGCTGTGCTCTAATTGAATTTTTAATTTCTTTTATAGTATTCAATCCTGCAAACTGCTAAGCTATATACTTAAAGAAGCTGCAAGATGAGATTATAAAGTTTTCTACATTTGCCTGTTTTGTTTATAAAAAGAGCATATAATGGCATATGTTCTTTGAACCAGCTCTTAGTAGTTGAAGTTGTTAGTGAATAAAAGTTTGTTGGTTTCATAAGACAGACAGAAATGTGTAATTGGGCTATTCAAGCAAACTTGAATTCATACTTCAGGCTGATCTTTTGTTTTCCTTACTTCATCTGTAATTCATTGCAGAATATTTTACAAAATATATTTTACTTACATGAAGCTACAAAAGACTACTATTAATATTTAATTAATAACTAAAAGACTCATTTTACAGTTCCAGATTTTGTAAACTCATCTGTATAAAATATCGTAGGGATACCATATAGACAATTTAGCATGCGTGTGTTGACAGACTTGCTTACAGGAATTAATTTTGACAATAAAAACACTTACTGAAGTGCTGGCTTTATCAGCATAGTACCCTTGAAAAAAATAGAATGGGTCAGACTGAGAAGACACTGTCAAGTGAGACGTTTGTAAAGAAAATCCATTTGAAGGAAACGGCTTTTAGTTAGACATTGCAATGAAGGGAAACCCCTACATATATCAACCAAGTGAGGATTTGTTCCTTTGTCCAACAAGAAGAGGGCATATTACAGAAGCACACTGCACAGTCAGCTGAAGGAAATGCACTCATTTGCCTTCTTCTTGATGAATAATTAATGTGCAACTAATTAAAAGGAAAAATGTGTGCCAATGCATTCAAGTGAAGTTTTTAGTTACTCCTATATATGTTTTAGGAATTGAATGTGTGCAAAACAACTTATTTTGCAGGAAAAGGATACTAGTTGAAAACATCAGCTGTGCTTAAATATAATGCCCATTGTATGTTATCATTTTGTGACTAGAGAAAACTTGTAGTTCCAGAAAGTATATTACAAAAATTCTGTATCCTCCTGTACCAAATTACATAAAAGCAAGCAGAATCCAATTGAAATTTAATTAAAAATGAGATAAAGCAGAAGCATAGACCTCCCTTATATATGGGACTTCCTCCAGCTTCATCCTTTGCATTGTCAAAACTCAAACAGACGGAGCAGAAGGAGTGCATTCAGTTCTGAAACTGAAGCCAGAACAACAAGCAGAAGATCCAGGCAATCTGCTGTGTTCCTCACAAGGAGAATTTACAAATAGTGGGAATGTTTTTAATTGTCCATCTCTCACAAAAAGAAAGGAAAATAGTCTAATGGCTACACAAAGTTTTAAAGTCAGGCACATGTACAGGTATTGTGTTAATACTCTGTGTACAAACAACAGGTGTAAAAATTCAAACACTAAAAACTAACATACTGTAAACTCAGGAGGGAAGTTAAAAGAATCAAACTGAGCAAAATACTGAGGCAGATCTACTTCTGTCAGTAGCTGTAGATCCATTGAGTGATGGATGGTGTGCATTGCATCAGCCCTTCTTGTTCACTCGTCTTCCCTGCCCCCTCCAAGGCAGACCATACCACACATTTACTTGTGGCCTTTGCAAATATTGTGCATTGCAAGTATTGTGTTGTTAATAAACATATTAACTGCAACTTGTATGCAGACTTTTAATTCATGTTGATTTAATTCATGGTGAAAATCAGGCAACTGTGAACCTCACTGTCTTCCTGAGCAGGTAGGCTAGGCCCTCAAACTTTATAAAATAAAGTGGCTATCTGAAATCTGATTCAATAGTCCACAGTGCCTACAAAATGTACTCTCTCCCCTGCTGGCAACCAATGCGATTTCCCTTCTCTTTACTAGGTGTAACCCAATTAACCCAGTGCAACACTGTCTGTGAGGACAGGGTAGGTGTCTCCCTTTTGCGAATAGGTTGGGTGTTACAGCTGTGCTCAGAACAACCCTCCATGTTGCAAACAGGCTCCAAGGGGGTGAAATAGCATCAGAAACGAGGGTACTGACTAAATTTTGCTATTACTATGGCACTGCTCGAGGAATGGGGAAACAACCTTTTCCCCAAACCCTGTGCTGGACATTCATTTGGTCACAGCTATGTTCACATACATTGCATGTGATTCATGTATGCTGTGGCACAGGGCAAAGCATATGCAGCTCGTACACACGTGACCTTTTGTGCCTAAGCAAATGTATATTGAAAAGGGAGCAACTATAAAACCTATATATTTAAATGTGAATATTATAATATCATCTTCATAATTATCATTCCCCTTGCTAGTTTCCAAGATGTTCTGGGAGGATCAAAACACAGCTGCTTCCCTACTGAGAATTTTCACACTTATAGCAGCCCCAGGTTTGTTTCCGTCCCGGCCAACAGACGGCTCAGAGCTGCTGGTCCCCGGGCATGGCAGAGCTACGACTGTTGACTGTTACTTTAGAAAGAAGGCTAAAAACTGACAGGCTGTTTGAATACAACTAAGGAGGAAAAAGGAAAAGGACTTTGCTCAATCCAAATTATGGTCTTGCAAATTTTGACTGTTTTCCTTTAAGCCAACTCCAACTAGCAATTTTTTTTCCTCATTTCTACAAGAACATCAGCATTTGAAGCACCAATGTGGGCTCAAGGAGAAAATGGATTTTCACCATATGAACTGTATGCATAATTTCCAGATAGGAAATGGCATGTTACTTTATTCACATACATTCACATTCATTTATTCACATGAAAAATAGTTCATATTCTCAGCTATGATTGACATAAGGTACGAAGAGGATTTCTTCTGTTAAAAAAGCAAACAAATTATGAGGAGTAGGAAGCAATAAGGTTGTTTATTAACACTCTTCTGTCTTCACCCTCCTGCCCACCCCATCGCCCATGAGATGGCATTCCAAATCCTTGACACAAAATGATAATATATAATATCAACCATACGTTCTCTGCCATTCCCATCTGAACCTCCAGCACTGCAAATGTAGTCATCTTCTTTCCACAGCGGGAAATAGCAAACATTCATACTTGTACATTACCTTTATTTGGCACTCAAACCCCTGTGAAGTAGAAATTTTGCCATTTAGCACAATCCCAGCCTCACAAAATACAGCCTTTCAAAGGATAAAGATAAGCCTACAGTGTCTGAACAGATTCAAGATGCTTTACTAGCATTCTCACAAGACTCCTGTTTGATTTGCATGATTATTCGGGTGATGGAGGTTAACTACCCCGAGCAGTGGGAGGAAATCAAACCATGATCTTCCATGCACAAATATGCATAGATTGAGGGGGTTTATTTCATTTCCTGGAAGATTGCTGGCAATGCCTATAGTAATGCCTATTTTGTTAATTTTAGCTTTTATTACAGCCATCTCCAGGAAACAGCAACATTCTCAGAGATAGTCCTTGAGCAGAAAAGAAAGTACATTCATGGAATACATTTCTTGTTGCAAATTATTTACCTAGGGCAAAAATGTTCATCAGCCTTTCTAATTTGGTGGCATAGTACAGCTCCTGGTACATGGTGAGCTCTACAATTAAGTGGTTGCACTGATGTTTTAGAAAAAAATTACACAAACAATGCTGAATGTAAAGGTTGTTTTCAGCCATTTACATCAAGGGACAATAACATAGTCATTTTACTTGTGCAAGTTCTAGCACTGAATGGAAAAATACTTATTTCTTTCCCAGGGTTTGGGTCAGAGATCGGGAAAATAAAGATTAATGAAAGATTAAGTCAAAGCTAAATTCAGTTGTATGTTAGAAAGGTCTCAAAGTTTATAAAGAACAGTGGGTAACTTCAAAGAATATTGGATAGCTGTGCTGGACTCAGATGATGTGAATTTCCTATCACAGCAAGGCATGAGGAGTAGGGATATCTGATTCTTCAAGGTTCAGTAAACATGGAGGAATTGTAATTAATCTTAAGTGACTCGTGATGCAGTATCACTATAGCACAGGTTGGATGACAGGGAGGTGTTCCCAAGAGAGAGAAGTGGGTAATTTTGTGCCTCGTGGAAAGTGCTTGGAGACATGAGAGAAGTCTGACTTAGCAAATGTCATGGTGCATCTAAAATGACTAGAGGTGAGCCAATGTCCTGCGGGCAACACCGAGGACAGGATTCCCTACTGCCTGTTTACTAGCAATAGACACAAAGCACTTTTCCCTGGCCTGCCAGTTAGGGAAAGTTACTCTTCTACCAGCATTATCCCTTTCCCCTTTGTTTTATAGATTTTAAAATAAACACAATGAATGAACAAAGAAGTGTTCAAACGTTTATGGAGCTTGCTGGAAAACTTGCAAAGGTCTGTGCCAGCTGGGTCATTTCCGTCTAGATCTTTATGGCACAGAGGAAGTGTGTGGTATGTCCTCAAGGATGAAGCTTCCCAAAGGGTTACAGAAAACAAACATGGGATGGAGGGAGTGGGCTCAGCACTGTGTGGGAGCAGCCTGAGGTTGAAATGGCAGTTAAGGGGTATTGTCCTGCACTGGGAGACACTGGGATTAGGTTCTGTCAGGGATTTGATGGTTCATTTCCCCAGAAGATTTTCTTTTAATATGAACTGAATTTTTTTTTAGAGGTAAATATGTGATGCTTGGTAGAATTTAATTAATTAAAGCTGGTCAGAAGCCAGACTATCTAAGTCTGTGATTGTTTCTGCTTTTTTTAGTTGAGGAACATGGGACTGGTTCAATACTTCCAGTGGGAGCACTGACACACATGCCAGGTGCTTGGGAAGGTGCCATTTGCAAGAGGGCTCTTCCCAGTGAGTCTGAAATGGATCATGAAAAGATTGAGTAGCATTGGGAATCACTGAGCCACTGGGCATATCACCTTTCAGAATAAATGCTATCTATTACTTGCAGCCCTCATAGGCATTTTGGCTGTTTAACTATGTGGATGAGAGAGACCTGATTCTGTCTTTGAACTGCGTTGGAAGTAAATTATGGTATGATATGGTGTGGTGTAGTGTGGGATGGTGTGGTATGGTGTGGTATGGTATGGTATGGCATGGTATGGTGTGGCATGGCATGGCATGGCATGGCATGGCATGGCATGGCATGGCATGGCATGGCATGGCATGGCATGGTATGGTATGGTATGGTATGGTATGGTATGGTATGGTATGGTATGGTATGGTATGGTGTGGTGTGGTATAGTATCGTGACAAAATGGGTTTAGGGAGGAAGAGCAGGAAGAAATCAAGAACAGGCTCTATTACTCATGATAAATACATATGTGTGTCTGATGTGTACATGATGTGTACAAACAGATATGTTATTTAGCCATTTAACTTTCATTTCCATTTCCAGAAGCTATTTGTGTGTTTCTAAGTGTGGTTTTCTACTGTTTTCTGGCGGCGGGGCCTCATTACATGTGAAGAAGTGGCTTTTCTCACTCAAAGAGCAATGCTCCTTCTTCTGAAGTCAGTGTTCTTAAATTCAGGGCCTGCTTGTGGTGATCTCTCACCCAGAAGTTTTAGGTTACTGATGTTACCTCTCATGCGCTTGTGGCAGCTGTCACAATCAGCCACAAAAGTACCTGAATTCCAGCTACATCAGAAGCGATTTAAGTCAAATCATCAAAACCAATTAAAACAAATAACTAAGCACACAGTAGAATGCACTTAGCCTAAGATGCTCCAGTAGACCAAAGCATCTGTGCACCCAGCTGTTTGGTGTATGAAGCAGATGTGACAAGATGTTTGGATCTGGTGTTGTTTATGTATCTGGAGACTTGAACTGGATGGATTCACAGGCTATAACAAATGTCCTCATTTATCCTTGCTCGTTCTTATGCTATAGCTTATTCCAGGGGACAGACACGTAGCATACAGAGAACCTGATGTATCAGGGACAGTGAAAATTTGTATATTTGCTGACAGATCTCTATAAAAGCCAGCTCAGGGAATAAAAACTCTTTGTGAAGCTTCTAATTTTTTAAAAATTAATTTTTTAACTCTTATTGAGGGCATGTTCAGTAATATGGAATATATCAAAATTATTCTTGGTGTCCTTACATAATTGCTATTCAACAAAATTTCCACAAGTTTATCGTAATGTGTTCTGACTCATGGGATTTATAGTGTGGATCTCCTAATATTTGGGATTTCAATTCAAACACTGATTTTGGAGTCAAATGGTTTGTGAGAATCTCATTCTGTCCTCAACCTCTTACCCCAGAGTTTCAATTTCTTCTGGTTACAGAGAAAAGCCTGAAAACATAACCCATATTAAGCCTCAAACACCAGACGGCAAACAGAAATACACAACATTTATTTATTAGTTTTTTTATCTCCTGATTTTAACACTTAGAGTTGGCAATACTGCAACTGGAATTTGGTTTGAATGAAGATTGAGGGCTGAATGCCAACTTTCTCTCTCTCTGAAGAAAAGCAATGCTTGGAAATGCCTGGAAACAAAGGGCCTGATTCACAACTTCCTTCTGGGCAGCTCATGCTGCCTTACCCTGCCTGTAAACCTAGATCCAAATATTCATGCATATTCCAAATTATGTCCAAATCCAAACAGTACAAATAGTCTTTTTCTTTAGAACATGATAATCTCAGGTAAAAAAATGCTTTCATTTCTGTGATATGTGAAATCTGGATCTATTTTAAATAAGGCTATCTCTTCAATAATCTGAGAATGTCTTTAAAAATAATGTTTTTACATTCTTCGCAAGTAATATCGTGCAGCAACAACTAAAAAAGCACTGATTATACTCTCCAAGTAAATGGCTTCTGAATTCACATGCCTGGACTGTAGTGCTTCCTCAAAGCCACTAAACACTGGAATTCAATAGAAAAAGAAAAGTTGGTTCAACTACTTCGAAAACTTCCAGGAATTTTAGTGACTGTAGTTTCTACCAAAAGCTTCCAGTCTGTTTGTTTGCCTACCAATAATTTAATCATCTCTTTTTGGATCAAGAGAGATTAATTTGTTGATTTCTTTTTACTTAATGAGAGATTGTTTGGGGAGGAGTGGGGGGGATAAGCCTCACATCTCCCCCACATGGCCCCGAATCCTCTGCGCACCTGGATATACCAGAGCACAAAGGGTGAACTGTGTGTACATATTCCTGTACTGCCTGCGACATTTCTCATGCTGCTTGAACAGCACAGACCCACAACTTACAAAAGGTAGTTAGCACAGATTTCAGGTCTATGGCTCGGTTTTGGGGCTCTGGGCCTCAGTGTGCTCTGGTCATCCATAATGAACATTTTGAACAGTACAAATGAAATGCTGTTTTTACAACAAAAGATGTTGTTAACAAGGTAACAAGTTTGATCAGTCACATGAAATTGAACTGGTGCTACAGGTTTTGAGTATCAACTGCTGACGACTCATGCATTAAGCCACAATATAGTCATGTATAGATTTAATGCATATAACAGTCAATGGGGAAGGCAGAACGACGTCTGCTCTGAAGGCTCAAGTTTGATTGCAGTGATCCATAAGCATTGTCCTGGTGCTTCTCTCCATAGTGAATAATATAGCAATGTCTAGGACTACTTATCATGCCTCAGAAAGGCTCTTCATTGTAGCAACAGGTAAATAATCCCAATTTGTCCTGACCTGGTGCATTTCCCATTGCAATTCCCTCCACCACTCCTGGAGCATGCTCTCTCACATGAGCAATGCATGAGGGGGGACAGAAGCTGGCCACTGCTGTTCTCAGAACTGTCTCACACATTGACTTTCCCTGGCAAGCACAAGGCTCCTGCAGCAGCAGTGTATTACCTCAGCTGCCAGTGTCTTGTGTCACTGAAATATTTTCCATCAAAGGGAAACCTCTGCAAAGCAACAGAGCACAAGGGCCAGCTGTCAGTTCAAACTCCTGTAGTACTTAACCCATTGCCTCCCCTCCACAGTAGCTCTTCAGATGAAAAAGATTCTCTTTGCTTTTGATAAGTCTCCTTCCTCCTGCCACAGTCTAGTGCAAATATTTGATACTGTAGAAAATCAGATACATTGTCAGCAGGCTGCCTAGGCTCTCTTATGAGTCTATTTTATCTTTTAGTAACCTGCCTGCCATTTGTGGCCACAGTAAGTTTAGTACTACTATAAATTATGAATTTTGCTGCTGTTTGCTGGGAGAGAGAGAAAATTGTATCAGACAGAGCAATGAGAGGATGTTACTGAAGCTTCCTGATCCTTACAGACTACATCACGCCCACCCTTTCCTTTGTGGAAAACAGACAGGATAAAACCATTCATATATGCATAAACATATATCTTTGTGTACACTACAAAAACTTGCCCGGACACTGCAGTAAAAACATTGGAGAAAGTACTTTTGTAGCAGAAGGTTGAGGATTATACCAGTACACCTGAAGCAAAGTTCTTGCTAATTGTAACTTGTGACAGCAAACAATAACGGCTCTGTTTTTTATACTGACTCCTTATCAGTGTAATGTAACTGATGGATTTACCTTGAAAATACATATGAGCTCACCTCACCTTCTGATACGTATGGCCATTGGCCAAGTGTCATTGGTGAGCCATGTGCATATCACATGCTTGTGGCATGACAAAGGGGAAGATGGGTTCTGCCTCTAAAAGCATGGTTACCTATGTTCTTTCTTGTACAATTTTAGCTGTCATGTGGCAGTGGATATCAGAGACATTACACATGAGACAGATTGTTTACAATTGTGCTCCTATCAAAGCACTAGAATTTAAAAAAAATTGAAATGTAATTTCTCAGCTCAATAAGTATGATCAGTAACCCTTGCTACTGTGCCCTACCAGCATGAACCATGACAGAGGAAGAGAGCTACACAGATACCACACACTGTGCTGGCCTGGGGTGACCCTGAAGTCCTGAATCCATTTTATTCTCTAGAAGTAAATCTAAGCCTTTATCAGGAACTGAAGGTGACTGGCAACTNAACTGTAAAAAAAAGGCATCGGCTAGCAGGGGAAAAATAATTTTCCATGGAAAGAACTCCACATAGGGTAATATCATCAGGATGTCATGTTTTTAAATAAAAGCATCTAAAGACAGGTAGGTAGATTCATTCATGTTTAGTCACCTAAGTAAATGGATTAACCTATAGAGCATTAAGCACGTGCAGTTCCCACTGACTCTGAACACCTGTTCATGACTTAATGGGAATTTCACTGCCCAGCTTTGGAAGCACAGATGTGAAATTAGCAGTTTGGATTTTAAAACCTCACTTTACAGACAGTCAAGAACAAAATGAAAACATTCACTCTAGTGGGGAAAGAAACAGCACTGGAAAAAAGTATTTACAGGAAAATGTAAAAGATTTGATTCTGTTGTGATCAGCATACAGAAATCTTAACTTATGTGAGGCTTATTCAATCTCTCTCATATTGAAATCAGTCTGAAATGGGAATTAGTGCTGACAGTAGGGAGTACAGAGAGAGATTTAAAAAAAAAAAACAAACCTGTAAGCTTTCCAAAACATTTCAAGCTTGAACAAAATCCACTTCTAGGAGATTCCATTTCAGCTATCTTCTGTAACTTTGCTTCCTGCTAAAACTTTCCAGTTAAGTATGCTGGCAGCAAAGCATTAAAGGATTTTTCCCTGACTTCACCTCTTTCTAGGAGTTAATTATTTGGTGCAAATAAAGATGTCACTGTGTGTGCAGAAAATAACCTATTCCTTACAAAAGCATGTGGGTAGTGGCTTTCTCAAAATCCTGGGCATATGACGATGGTAATATTGAGCAGATCAGGCGTCCTGAGTCAGCATGCTGAATGAAGTGTTCCTAACCTCTGTAAAGGGCAATTCCCTTGGGTCAGGTTCAGGTCACTAGAGCAATGCAGGGAAACCCATACAGAAAACACTGTGTATGGGCCCCAATTTACAGGCTTGATTTATGGCTGCATCACAGTACTTTCCAGCATTTTCAGGGGACTCTTACACTGAAAACCCAAACTAATTATCTGAAAATAACATCTGTTGCATTCAAGTTCCAAAGCATGCACCTATTAATAAGAAGGATCAGAAAAGCACCGATTATTTACACATCATCTATTTTAACTACCTTATAGCAGTACAGGAATCATCATAATTTCCTGATCCCTGCACGTCCCTAATCACACAGCAAAAACTCATGGTCCTCCAGGAGACACCAGAATAATTAACATACCTTTGAAACATCTTAACAAATGCAGTGAGACTGAGATCACAGCTTTGTGACTAGACCAAGAGATAAAAAATGCCAGGCATTCGAGTGGCTTTTTTTTTGCATATCTATGTATCTGCTGTTGTACAAAAGAGCTTTCAAGAACTGGCCTAAAGAAGCATTCTCATTCTTTCTTCCCATAAAAAAGCAGACCTGGCACAGGCACAGTAAATAAAAATAACAAGCATATGATGCCCAAGATGCATGTGAACATTAAGTGACGTTGGCAGCCCCCACAAATAGAGCTGCGGTTAAAAATAGCCTTTGTCTAAATGTGGAAAGTGAGTAAATATAGTAGCAGTTTCAGCTTACTATAGAGGCTTACAGGCTCCAAGTAACAGAGCTTATTATAGAGCATGTGCGTCAGCAAAGGGGAGAAACGGGAGAAAAGAAAGACGATGGATTCTGCAATTAGTATCTACAATGAGACATAAATTAACTTTTCCCCTCGTTATTTTTCTTGTTGTTTGAGAATTGTTACAGTCCAAAAGAGAAAATGAGCTGGGATTGAGGAGAAAGATGAAACTAGCACCAAAAAGCAACACAGGGAGCTTTCTGCACAGAGGCTGGTTGCACAGAAAACGAGACACAAAAAGAGACAGGACAGATTTTTGTCTCAAGTCCTCTGAGGCAAATAAGGAACACCGTAACCTGGCTAGAGGGAGCTCTCTTGGATTTACTTCCCTCATTTGACTGAACATAAGCCAGTGAGCCAGTTTTTGAACTGACTGAAGAGAAAGTGACACCAATGCTTTCCCCTGCTTCTACTCCCTCCCTACTTTCAAGGAACCCTCACAAGTTTCCAGTGATTGCAGAACTTACTTCACTGTATCAGTAAGTCTGCTCTACCTCATGTCTCACTTCATAAACAATTTGCTGTGTAGTTGAGGCTGGGAAAACCCACAAACAAAATCTGTGGGATATCTTACACCTGAGGAAGAGTACCTGCCACATAACGCATGTGTGCATTAAGTAACATCCCCATGACGTTATCTCCAAGCGTGACACTGCAGGCAGGGGATCCTTCAATATTTTTAACATTCTCTTTTGGTTGAATTGACAAAAAGGAGGGAAGCATTCCATAGTCTTCTCAAATCAGAGTGAAGATGGGGAAGATCCTTCTTATTTCTTTCACTGCTCAATTCATTAAAGAAGAACTCCCCAAAACGCTCTAGTCCGCTCCTCATTCATGCAGAAAAGGACACTTTTCACAGGGTTCAGTGGGTTTCTGCCTTTGTTCATAGTTTCTTATGTTCTTATTTTGCATTGAGAATAACGGGATGGCAGTGCATAACAGAAAAATAAATGATTGGGAGTTTTAGATGAGATGCAGCATGAGATAAAAGTTGTGGCCAGCTAAGAGTTGTCAGCAAAGTTGCCTTATCCAAGCGGCACGGTAAATAGATGTTATAAATTCCTAAGTAGATCCTAAATTAGCTTTTGGCATAGTGCATCACTATAACAAGTTAATTTTGCAGCTCCAAGGAATAGCCTTATATGGTTCACTTAAGTAATCATGCTAAATGAATGTTTAAGTGAGAACCATTTGCCAAATGCAAGGCAAGAACCATATATAACCTCTTACACAACTACATAACACAATAATGCTGGCTGATTTCTACAAATTATACCTGCTAACTCCAACCAACACCTGAGCCAAAAAGGAGCTACCTTGAAAGTACTACCATGACTGTTTAGGATTAATAATTTAGCATTTGTCCTGGTCTATCTTCTTCACCGTACAGAAGATTTCCTTCCCCTCTCCCCTTTCCTTTCCCCTTTTCTTTCTCTTTTCTTTCTCAATTCCGGTATGATAAACAATAGTTTTGGCAATCTTTCTTACTTTTGTTGTTTCACTAAGAAAGAAGAAAGAAAGGAAAAGCGAAAAATTATATGCCAAAAGATTCACTAGTTATCTCAAAAGAAACTGAACCTCCTTCTAGTCTAGTGCATCATTGCCCTAGTATTTGTGCTATTTCTCTGGTATACTTGTCTTACAGCCATCAAAATGTATTCAGGAAAGGCAATTACAGCATAAGCTGTGTAAGCTTAGTACTGATTGCTTCTCCCTCCCCCACTCTTGCATCCTCCACCACCTATAAATATGGCAAGTTTAAACTATTAGAGATAACTGAAAAAGTTCAGACAGACATGCCTATGTCTATTAGTCATCATTCATGCATTGTACTAAAATAACCTGCAATAGATTCTGTGTTGTTTCTTGCTAGAGAGTGCTGTTGAGTTCTTGCTTTCACAATAAATCTGTTTGGAAGACTGCCCTTAAAGAGTTGCCATGGTGATTATTTTGGTACCATAAAGTAGAAGAAGCTAAAGTACTTACTAGCCCTATCCAAAATCTTGTCTTTTGGGGGAGAAAAAAAAGATCAGCAGATGGCATTTGTCAGAAATTCAACATTCTGATTATTACTGATATTGTGATTGTTGAGAAATTCTGGGATTTGAGGTTTTCTGGCCAGAAAAGGGAGAATAAATGGGGTGAGGGGAAGGTAATGGAAAAAAAATATAGTCAGTATATCTGAAATCACTTTAACTTGCACTATTACAATGGTTTAGGAACAGTTCTTGAAACAGTAGGTGTTAATGAAAATCTTAGAGAGAGACTCCTTCCAGACTATTTACTAAATACTTAACATACTGTAGGGTGAAGAAGAGGGAATTGTTTTCTCCTTGTGAAAACCTCTCAGACTTCCAAATGGTTAATTATAGCTCCCTTTTGCACCTTTCTTATGATGGAATCACAACCAGAACATGAGAAATGTCCCATAGAAATCCAAATATCAGTCTTTCTTCTTTGCATAGTAGAGGCACACAAATGCAGCTCTTCAAGTTAGGCTGTATATTCGGTGTTACTGTAACGAGAAAGGTGAATTTAGGCTGATTTAGTGAAATTAGTGCACCATTTCACTTCAAGGAAAAAAAAGAAAATGGAGAAGAAAAAAAATCGGTTTAGCTGCTCTAGTGCTTACTTGCTGAATTCTCCAGTCTATCCAATGCCTGTATGTGGATTATACGCAGATTTAAATTTTAAAATATGGCATCACACTGGGACAAGTATGTGCGCAGACTTGCACTAGGACATGATATTAGGTGTCCGTAAAGCATTAAGGAGCAATGACTGGTTATGCCAGCACAGTACAGATAAAGACTTGTGCTCTAGAAGCAGCACAGCTACATTAAGTACGAGATACGTGTCTCAGACAGAGTGCCGTGCTGACAGGTCAGTAAAGCTCCTCAGATCTGGAGTTAGCTCAGGTATTATTGCAGAAGGCTTCCTTGCATGATTCAGGGGTGTCACAGTGTGTCATATACCACTTTCTTCATTCACAAGCCTCTTTTACTCCTTTTAGCTGTCACTTTTCCTCTGAGGCAATAGCAGCTTCCACTTCTTCACATACAAAGAATCCAGAGTTATGGTGAAAAACAGCTTTGTTTACTTTAATCTTTATTTACTTAAAACTGTGAAATTGGCCTGTTCTTGATGAAAGGTGCCAGATGAGCCGATCCAGGAACTGAAACTCTTTATTCACTCTGGCACTCATTTGCAGTCCATTGGAGTAAATTACAAGCCTCTAATTGACCAGTTTTCTGGCTCCTGGGTCGGGCCTTCACAGGACCAGCAGCAGCTGTGCAAACTCCCTGATACTCCTTCCCCAAGGTACCTCTGAGGGAGAGCTCAGGTCCGAGCACTGGGAAGCTGGCATGGCCTGAAATCCCACTAAGAAACTGCAGCTGCTGAGCAGCAGCAGGTCTTCACAGAGCAGGTAATTGGTGTGCCTTTTTTCCAAAGAAGCTGTGTTCTGGGCCAGGGAATAATGAAGTTTTTGCTGCCTCTGACACCTCTGGTGTGTGTTCCCCATCTCTGCCCTGTGTCAAGCACAGGAGAGGTGGTACGATGCCAGCAAAGTGAATGTGAGAACAGGCAGCACCTCATCTCATCTTGAGATGAGCCATGTTCAGCTGCTGCTCAGGACTGCTGGTCACTACTTTCTTTCAGGATTATTCTTGTTTCCCAGTTTTCCATCTCTGTACTTAGGGTTTGTTTTTGGTTTTGGTTTGGTTTTTGCATTTTTACTGTCAAAAGCAGAAACCTGACTTATGTGGGAAAATGCAAAAGGTAGAAAAAGGAAAAAAAAAATTAAAAATTCTCACTCCTACTTCCAATTATGGCACTTTTGGGGAGGGAGGGATTTGTTAAAAGTTTCCAGTAAAGCTTTTATAGGACATGCTCTGTTAAGAAAGGAAAAAAAAAAAAACCACAAAACCAAAACACCAAATAAAGCTTATAAAAGCATAACCAAAACACCTTTGCTAGCTTTAGTTTCCATTTCTGTATAGCTGCCAAGAAGATTTCAGAAATTACTTCTGGTCACTTTTGACCAAATAACTTTGGCTTAAGGTTAGTGACTGGTCGTAAGGACCTCTCCACTCCATAAACTTATTAACTATCCAGGCCCTGATAGCATCTTCTCTCCCTGCAGATATTAAGAGTGACCCAACACTCCTCAGCAAAACTGGTGATGACTCTTCCCAGGCAAAGAATAGAGGAAGTGAAGATCTGTGGTTAGAAAGGGCAGAGATTAAAAGTATTGAGATGCAGTAAGAAAATCAAAAGAGCAGCTGAGGATTGTATTATAAGAGTGAATCTGAAAGTAATTCAAATAAATTGCACATTTAGTGGGAGACTTAAGAAAGTAGGGAAGGATATAGTCCTGAGAGGAAAATTGAAATTATTTGATTCAGTTTGTTCTCCTAATGGGCAGAGAAATTGCAAAAAGATAGCAAGTACTGATTATTTTTATTGCTCAAAATTTTTGAACAGCCCCACATCATCTGTAAAGACAATCATTAAGCACTGGTTAAAGTTATGATTAAAGTTTCCTGCTATAATAAGAATGTCATGTCTTAAAGTTTAGCTCCACCATAACTCTCGAAATATTTACTGACATGTAAAAAATACCTCTCTGCCTCTTATGTTACCACCACCAAGTTTTCTCTGCAAAAAATGTTTGTTTAATAATTGACTTATAACAGATGTTTGAATGAATAATAGAGTATTAACCAGGGCAGTTTTGGGATGGAAAGTCTGAAATGGTGCACAAGAAATTCCAGCAAGTAGTAATTGCTGAGCTCAAAAACGTAAGGGAAGCAGGGGAGAGTCAGCTGCACTGTAGAATAAGCACACTCCATGGGCATTTTCATTCGAGGCAGGGTGTAGGTATAAGCAACTTGAAAGCCTTGTTCAAAGTCATTTGAAATTGTAGGAAGTACTCTGTCAACTTGACTGGGAGACATGACAAAGTCCTAGTGTTGAAATTTCACACGTTACCCTTCATTTGTGGTGAGATACCATTGAACAACATTTGGCAATAGGCAAAAGAAAATGGAGGCCTGGTGACAGTGAGTGAAAGCCTAGGCTAGACAGCAACAGCAACAGTGTTAGATTATTTGACCTCTTTTTCTTTATTGTATTTATAATTTGAATGGACCGACAGAAGCAACCCAGGGTCTGCTGATTCTCTCCTAGGTGCTTCTCTCATAAAGCCCGTTCTTACAATCCTGTTTGCTCACACAAATTGCTAAATTATCAGTGTGTTCACTTTTATCTCTGTCAGTCTTATTTCCTTATTTCTTGATGTAATGAGTTGTCTAATTACTGTGACATCAATTCCTTAAGGAACTTCAAATAGTTACATCTGTGTATTTCAATGACATCCTGAAGAGTTTGGGGGAGGTTTGCTTCAGGCTCAAAAGCATCAGGTGCTTCCTGATACATACACTTTCTGCCAAGATCTGCCTTCTTCCCTACTTTCTGAAGCATCTAGAAACAGAAGTATGTCAGTTCTGATTAAAACAGTCACCCAAGTACTGGATGTGAATCAGGGATTGTCGTAATTTTAAAAGCTGATTTCTCTGCACAGTTGTACAAAAGGCTAGACAGCATTTGTAATCTGCATGTTTCAGTGATACTATATTTCGGTTTTTCCTTACGTTTTCAAAAAAGGTCAAATTATACAGTTTCTTTTGCTTTATTTATATATACTCAAAGGAGAAATAAAAATAACAATGAGCCAGAAAAGTTTGCTTTATTCTGTTACCATATTGATATAGTCTGAGACGTGTATTCTCTTTCTTAATGTACAAGCACAAGTGCAGTCCTGCTTGCCTCTAACTGAGCCAAGAAAGGGGCAAGGGGAGCTCTGTAGTAACAATATTGGAAGGGAAGAACCACACTGGTGTCTAAGACCAGCTGTTGAAGCACAGTACCTTTCACTATTGATGTCAGATGAGAACACATGATACTGTCCCCATATCCTGTACTATCATTTTGCGTTAGTAGAGAAACAACACACTAGGCATGCAGGGTCACACCCCCCAAAATGAGCAGTTACAAACCATCTGAACACATCAGATGGTGAATCCTAGCTTCACACATACGTACCTGTGCCAGTCACCTTAACTTTGAAGCATAAGAGGCAATTCTAGGCTAGATTCATCTCATCCTAATGAAGCCATATAGAGCAATCCAGGTAAATTATGCCACAGAAACCCCCTTCTTCCGCCTCCCAGACAATAAAGTCAAGAACAGAAGCTTATGTGATGTAAGGTCCATTTTATGTCCGATAAGGACATTTGGGAAAAAGCTCATCGTCTTTTAGAGAGGACACTTGGGGGAAGAAAGAAGTCAGCGATGTAAACATACCTAACTACACAGTCAGAAGACTACACTTATTGTAACCTTGGGCCCTTCTTACTAGAACATTGTACAGGGATGTGGGCGGAGGCTTTTTTGAACATTAATGCTCTCTGGCATATGTTCTAAATAAATGAGTGGAATGAAAGGGCATGGAAAAATATTTTGTACTGGGATTATTAATCTCTGTGGTATTCAGCCACATTTTAGCAACAAACATTCCCCTGAGGAATTATTTCAATCAGAACTCACTTTGTGGTCTTCAAGTCCTTTTGGGCATATTTGAATTACACATGGTGCATGAAATATATTTTGGGGCATAACCACAGGGCAGTTTGGAAAGAGCTTGGGGATAGTTTTGTACATAGACTGTGAGCACATAAATTGTATTTAAAATCATCCACTTGGAATTCCAGTGTTCTGGAGGTAGTGGCTGCTTGAGATCAGCATGAAACATCTTCTTACATCTTCTTGCAGACAGCATTGTACCCTCAGTAGCAAGGTCCACACACAGTTCTGTGTGCCCTATGCAAATATGTGTTATCAGATGCATGGTATCCATTCTTAATCACACCAAAACTGGAGATTAAAAAAGTTATGAAGCATCATAATGATTTGAAGATTAGATTATTCCATTCATACTTCAGAGATTATAATGAACTTTTTTTTTACATGGGAAGCAATAGTATATTTTTTTCTTCAAAGTATGTCATCAGCTTGAGAGATTACTTTATCCTGCAGAACGTTGTACAAAAGTCTGTGCTGAAGATAAGGAGGGATTTTATAAATAGATTTTAACTACGAATTTGGATAGTATATTGGAATTTGCATATTTAGTGCTCATTCCAGTGGTTATTTATCAGAAAACTATCATGACTCTGTGGCAATTCAGCACAGGTATAGGTAAAGAGTGACATCTGGAAGGTCAAATGTAGCCGAGTGGAAGTATTGCTGTAAGCCTAACTGTCCTTTTGCTGCTGTCAGGCTTGGTTCCTGCACTGAGCTTTCCACAGCTGGATCAAAGAAACCAAGCATAAATATTTTTCCCCTTAGAGCAACATCGTGCCAAATCTTTGACACAAAGATAGAATGGTGTGTGTATTCAGAATGGTTGCAATCCACAGAAATTGTAAATGGGCCCCTAATCTCACCTAACTTGCAGATATTTCTACATTGCAGGCCCTTACATCTGAACCAGTCATCTAGGCCCTCATTTTACCCACTGGGAAAAAAAATGGGCATTGCTCTTGCACCATTTCTTTGGAATGAAATGAATTATGAGCTTTTAGTTTTCTTATGCTGAGAAACCCCAAAGGGGAATTTTGCTGGAGTCATCATAGGCCAGGTGGGATTGGCTGGAGCCAGAGAGCCAACATGTAGACCCAGTCTCATCTCTTTGACCCAGAGTTATCCTGTCTAAGTCCAGGCAGTTGACCAAAGCACCTGAGTACAGAATCTACCAATCTTCAGAAGCCATCAAAGATTGATACCTTCAAAGACTAAGACATGGTGGACACAGGTATCCCCAGAAATTACTCCCAATCACCCCCTACCCTTCATCTGAGATTTGTAGACCAGAGGCATACAGAGGCCTCCCATCATGAAAAATATGGTGCTTTTACTGCTGCTGTACCTTCTACTGTGTGCTCCTTCAGCAAGCCCAGAGCCACTGAGCCAAGCTGCTGCTGTAAGCTCCCCAGCTCTCTGCACCTCCCACAGCTGCCTTTGGGTCCTGGGCATCTCACCAGTGGTGCACCAGGCTCATCCAGCAGGAGATAAAGGCAGCACAGAACTCCATCTCAGCACACAACTTAAGATCCCATTTCCTGGATATTTGCTATTGTTTTATCCATTTGGTAACTAATTTTCATTGTGTATGCCAAGTTTCAGAGGCCAGTTAAACATTTGGCAACACTAAACAATTAGCAGATTTTAATTTATGTAGCAGTAGTGTTTTGGCAATCACATTGACTTACAGAAGAACACTTCTTTGCAGTTTATTGATGCTACATATATTTCAGACATTTCCTAAAATAAATACTAATCCATTGCTAGAGAGATCATTAGCAAGAATATTCAGTCATTGCTTCTCAGAACCTATTTCCTGCACCCGCAAAGTCTCCATTAGTCTGCCAGCATTACTAATACCTATTTTACTTCACTATGCCTTCCTAGAATTAAATAAATAAGTAACAGGAGAAAATGTCAAATAAGACATTTGAAGACATTAATTTTTGTATTATCTTTTCCCATACTATAGGGAGATAGGGATTGTTGTTCAGTCGTTCTTTCAGAATCAGCTCACATTTTGGTCTCTTCTAGAAATCTATTTTGATTTCAATGTCTGCTGGGCCAATAGAAGATTTTCTATAGCTGAGGTATTAAAAAAATGCAAAAGTTAATGTGTTAAATTCTCCTTGTCATTCAATTTACAACTGTTAGATTTGATAGTTTAAAAATCCTGATTTCTCCATGGAAAACTTTCACCAAATAAAAAATAGAAGGGAGGAAAGAATGAAATGCTGTTTTGTAAATATCCTTCTCTGGTTCTCTTGAAATTTGCTACCTGAAATCTAATTTAAATTATGTAAATACAGTAAAATGTAACTTTAATCATAATTATCAGTCACCAGGTCTGGGCTGCATAGCACACACAGAATGACAAAGACCATTTTAGAGACAAAGTCTAGCACTTTTTTAACAGATCTAATTCTTCATATTAGAGAAGGCGGAGGGGACTTGTTATTTTGATGAGGAGCATTTATTATCAGAAGCAGCACATAATGGAAGAGAAGACAGGCTTTCTTGCTTTCCCTGCATTTTTCTTCATTTCCTCTGTTTTCTTTAAAATTAAACTCCAGTGAACTTAATTTTGAAATAAAACAAAACATTTGTCTAAAGAAAAATCTAAGTATAATTCAAAAGCTTTGAACTCAACTGTCATTTCTTTTTGAAATAAAACAATGTAATGAATTTTACACAGATGTTTCAATTAACTTGAATGGATATTTCTTAAGGGGAAAACATCCCCTGCTCATTCTGCTTTAGAAATACTCTGTTAGAAATATGCTTTGTTTCCACTAAAAGGTATTTGCTGTTCTTGGGACAGAAAAGGATCTCTGCCTTGATCCTTGTTGTCTGTGTCAAGAAGTGAGCCTTCTGCATTCTTAAATGCAAGGTCATTGTTGAGAGTGGCTGCCAGATTGTATCATTTTCTTTTTCATCTATTTGCACACAACCTGGGCACAAAATAGACTTTTCTTGACTTGTACCCCTTGTGGAAGCAGTGGATAGAGGGGACTGTTTCCAACTAAGGATGTTGCTGCCCACTGGAGTTGAGTATTTTTTTTTGTCATAGTGCAAGAATGAGAAGGTCACCATGGGGGAAAAATATCCAGTGAACTTAGCAGGTGGCAGTTTAAAGGCAGCAGAAGAAAAATGGCTTTTTCCCACACCAGATAATCATTACGGAACGTATTGCCATTGGATATTGGGAAGGCAGGAAGAGTAAAAATAATTCAAAGGGAAATTAAAACAAGTTCACTGGCAGCTTATACAGCTGTCATATGCTAAAGCATAGAGACAATATCTGGCTCAAGAAACCTCCACATTCCTGGTTTCCTGGCAAACTGCTGAAAAGTGTCTATCTGTAATTGCCTTGCTCTGCTTCTCTTTCTCTAAACATCTGCTGCAGGCCACTGTCAGAAAATGCGTGTCGGGCTGGCTGGACTTGCGATCTGACCCACTGTAGCAGTTCTTATGGCATACACTAAGGGGACGAGGCTATCTCAGCTTGCACACCAGCCACTGAGGCTGACAAGATGCAGGAAGGAGTGCAAACTGTGCCCTAATTAATAGTGATGCAAGAACAGCTCTGGAGGCACTGTGCCTCCCTAGGACATGACAACTCCCAGAACCGGCACAGGAGTGATAGGGGCTCTACACTATCCCTAGAGCATAGCTTGTTGCTTTGTGCCATAGTTTAGTACTAAGTATGCAAGTGCATTTTCAACATAGCTGGTGGCAGAAATTGCACTTCTAAGCTGTCTGGTGGATTTATATGCTTAAAGGATTATGAATTACTGCAAACCAGTACCATTTGCAGTGTTTTGCTTTCTATCCTATAGATCCAATTACTTGAGGGCATATTTGATTGTGTATGTAGTTAGAATAGGGGTTTGCTGTGGTTATTTTACATTTTCATTACAGTAAGTTAATACAGAGGCAGACCTCAATCTAACAGACTCATGCTGAACTTCAGCTGTATTACTTAACTAAGTGTATGAGTAGGTGAAGAGGTAGAGAATTAAGCACAGACCTCACCATCAGGCATCTCTAAGGATGGAACCACACCACAATTAAACAAATCTGGAAGGATATAAACCGCACCTAATCCTGCATGAATTGCAACAATTGTTTGTGCCTGAGCACTCTCACACAACCAGATTTGAACAATTTCTGGGATAGGAAGCAGACTCTATTGTACATATTACTGTTCAAGTAAATATGAAAAAACTGCCAGCTTGGCTTGACTAGGGCCACCTGATCTCATCAGGAGTTCAAAAGATGTGAAATGTATATGCACAGAGCTACTCATTCTGGTACTAACTTAGGAGGTGCATGTAGCACATATCTTGCCATGAAGGGAAGAGAGGAATGAGGTCACAATGTGGGCCAGACCACAGAAACTGAGACTGGAGGTATGGGAGAATGCACAGAGACCTCTGTTCCTCCTGCATTCCAGAGAGACTGAAACCTCAAATCTTATCTCAGAGATCAGTTGTTCTGTACCAATACCAACCAACACACAATAAAGAAAGTGTGAAACTTTATATCACAGAAACTCAGAAGGAGGGACTTTTCTCTAGTTTTCATATGGGAACTATCACAGAACACACCTGCACAAGTGGAGTGAGCAGGGTGCACTCCAGTATGTTCACCGTGGGTTGAGAACAAGTGCAGTGGACAGGTATGGCTCACGGGATTGAACAATTGCAATAATTTTCACTGAGAAAACCCCACCAAAACCACACAGAAGGAGAAGGAATCCTTTCAGACTCCCACTAGGACCTATAGGATTCATTAAGGACCAAGGTTTTGCAGGCTACCACTCACTACATTTTGGAAAAAGTATCACATGGCAGAGCTGGGGCAATTCTTGCATAACTAGCACAAGGGGATGTTTTCTCTAATTGTGAGCAAGCAGAGCCACAAAGAGGCATTTGGGTAGCTTTCTTTTTGTATTTTCAGATAAGACCATCAGTGCTTTGTCCAGCTACTCAGACCAGCTGTACCTCTTTCCTGACCTGCAGAAGCCTCTGCCCAGCAGGTTTTAGTTTTAATTACATCAACTTTACAGCTGTTCAGAGTACCTATCTCTCTTCACCAACCATTCATACAGCTCTGTAAAAAACTGCAGCACAAGTAAGTACTGGGTGGTTATAGAGAAGACAGAGTCTTTTTGGCAATGCATAGCAGTACAATTGCAATAAGAGAAATTTCAGCTAGATCTTAGAGAAAAATCTGGATGATGATTCAGGTCAAATGCTGCATCAGGATGTAGAGGATGATGAGAGGATGTAGAACCTCAGTTGTTGGAGATAGTCAAATATTCAAATATGCACTGGACAAGGCCCTAAGCAACTTGCTGCAACTTTGGAGATGGTCCTTCTTAACCTGGGTGTTGGACTAGAGACCTCCAGAGGTTCCCCTTTCCCTAAATGATTCCGTAATGCTAGTAAACCTGCATCAAATAAATGCATTTTTGTAACTACATACTAAAAGAGATATTTTGCTACTAAAAGGGAAAAAAAAAAGTAAATGGGATGAATTGATCTCCTTTAAAGAGTACAGAAAAGGTCATACAATTAGAGCGAATACCATTGTTAATGAGGAAGAGGAATCCTATTAACACACAGCTGCAATTACAAAGCATAGTAGTATTCCTCTGAGAGCTCAGGGTAAGGCTGTGCTTGTAGTTATTTAGAACAGAAGTATAATATGGGTGTGCACGACTAACTGTGCATGGAAACCATACTCTACATGCAGCAAGGGTTTCGGTTACTTTTGTGAAAGTAGCCTTTTTTTTTCATATGTTACTACTCCAAACTTAATACCCATTTGCTGAAGAT
Organism: Calyptomena viridis; assembly: GCA_013390005.1. Classification (NCBI taxonomy): domain Eukaryota; kingdom Metazoa; phylum Chordata; class Aves; order Passeriformes; family Eurylaimidae; genus Calyptomena; species Calyptomena viridis. Next base: position 22,953 of record WEIV01028617.1, on the reverse strand, counting down.
ATAGTCTGTAGCCTTGTGCTTTCCACCACTGAATTATCCAAAATCTGACCATTAGGTAGATAAAGCACTTTGAACAGCCTGTCCGAATTCATACTTAAGAATGTAAAACCAGATGAAGTAGTAAAGTACTAAACTATAAGTTCAGATATCATTTGTTCTAGTTTTTATGAACATTCAACATAATCCTCTGCAGCGCACAAAAGATTTTGACAAACTGCCACAGGTTCAGTGGAGGGCTACCAGGACAAATGGGGAGTGCTCTCCGAGCTACAGAGGAAGATGGGAAGAGCTTAAGCAGTGCCAGAACCGTCTTCCAGTTTCCCATAGCTTAGTGCCCCCACACTGCCAGACTGCTTCCTGTAGGAAAATAAATAATATATAAGGGAATAAAGGAGAGTTTTCCCATCACTTAAAGAGGAATTCCTCATTTGGTGGGATCAGTCAGTGTTGATTAGATATAAAATGTAGATACTGAAAGACACTACTTCCTGTTCCAAAACTCCAGGATGTCTCAATATATAGAAGAAGGGCCACAAAAAGCAAAAATCTAGGGATTGTGCAGAACTTACTTGCTAAATCTACAGCAGCTGGGAACACTGCCAGACCAAACTGCTCTAACGAAGAGAGGCATTTGCCACAACAAACATTCCACTCCACATCCTGGATCACACAGTTTTAAAAAGACATATTTGAGCAGCAAATAAAATGCAATGATGATATCAAATTTAACATCAGAGAGGAATCTTTTAGTATCTGCCAGTCCTTTGAGTGTCAGATACCGGGGGGCGAAAGTCAGAGAAGCTAAGAGACTGCTTTTTTGCTTTCCACTGTTTATGATGAAATGACTTATTCAGAGGACAGATACTGTGAATATGTGAGCTGTGCTATGACCAGCTGGACTATTTTGGATTTCAGCCGCAATACACAGATGGAAAGACTGTTTCTAGATTGCATGATTTCTTTTTAAAATCTGGGGGGTTTTTTAATCAGCAATTACTGAGGTTAAGGAGAAAGTGTGGCAGTTCCTTTGAAGCTTTAAGGGAGTTCAAAGATCATTCAAAAACCATTTTCTGAATGTTTTTCTAGAGACCTGCACATCTTTTGTAACTCTTCTGCTGAAATCTCAAACAGGTGACAGAAATTTTATGTTGTTTCACAGCTTGCCCTATGGAAAAAGCATGAAAAAAGTCAAATGATTTGACAGAGAAATATGAAAGCTACCATGTGTATTTGCTGTCTCTATCAACATGAGCTACATTCAGTTTGGGCAGGAGTCTTTCTTTATCTACACCTCAAAGAATATAAGGACCAGGAGAAAATAGAAAGTAGGACCGTTCTAGGTGCCTTGCAGCGTTGCTAGAGTCAAGTTGTCAAAAACAACCTCTCTTCCTCTGCAAGATCAATTTGCATACAAACTGCACAAGCTGAATCAGTCCTCTCTTCTTACTTGGAATGTTGCAAGGCAACGTTTCTGGATTAACTTCCATTAATCATTCTTGGATCCCAGCACTTTTCTTTCTTTTAAACCCACACAAAACCTTACAAACTCATTCAGACTAATGTCTTGCTTCAGATTACAATTGCTGTATCAATGCTCTATTTTGGACCATTATATTTTACTTTGGTATTTATAGGGACATATTATCAAGTAAATCGAGTCTTTCCAAAAGGTAGTGCCCACACACAAGTAAACCAGAATGCTATATATGATAATGAGAAAAGGAATGGTTCCAGGCATACCCATACAGTCAGCTAATTTCTACTCTCCCTCCTTGAAGAGATGAAAACTAGGAAGCTTCCTAAAACCAGGAAGCACAGAGTTGTAGTCATATCTTTCCTAGGAGCCTTTGTAAATCCCAAAGGTGACAATTGTCCCGTAATCTGCATGCGAACGAAGATGAAGCTCAAGATTTTATGTTTTCCCTATTTAGGGAAGTCAAAGAGCCAGCTCAAGCCTCAGCAATTGAAGACTAGACCTGGTTATAGATAATTACTTCTGGAACTGGCCTCCACTTACATTCAATCCAGGCTTTGTTACACTGCTCAGGTAAGGGTTGTTAAAGCAGGATTTTATTCCAAAACCCAAAGGTGTACTAAGTACAGTCACTTGCTAGTAAAACAAGCACATAAATAACATTATTTTATTTTAGAGGGAGAAAAAACCCAGCAACTTCCTGCCTTCCCCTGTTCTCCCCCTCCCCACACACAAAGCACTCTAAAGCCATAGTGGTTTTTATTCATCCATAAACAAATCAGTGGTTTAGCTCTCTTCTTGTACTGAGAGGAAATGGTCTTCTGTGACCTGGAAAACTAGCAAGTTTCTGAACAGATACATTCACTTTTCTTTGTTGATTTCTTTATTTATTATTTAAAAAAATCCTACAAACATATTTTGGCATAAGACTTGGCTCTTCCATCAAGAAAAAAAAACACATTGTAGAAAGTATATTTTTGCGATCTGCAAAACCATCTCCAGTGAGCTTCATAATAAGACATTTTCTCTTTCTTTGCAGATTGTCTATAAGACAGCCAAGAAACCTTTTGTAAGTAAACCTGTGCCGTAATGTTTTGTCATGCACCATGTTCATGTGTTTTCACTGATCTAGTACTGAGGAAGGGTAGCAACTGACCTAGAGAAAACAAAAAAAAGTAAATTCCATATGATGGAAAACATCTTCTTTATATGCTCTGTAATAATGTGCTGCAATATTCCCAAAATGGCAGCTGCTCCTTTGGACTGACAGAGGGGAAGACAGTATAGTCATAGCCACAAAAAACAAATATATTTGATTAAGTCATATACCAAAGGGTACCTTTCCTGTTCAATCAGATTCAACTCTGTTTAAATAATATGACAGAAATTTTCGTCATGTTGATTCAAACAGGCAGTGTTCCAGATATCTCCACTGAGACTATCATTTTAAAACTAGGCAAATGAACAAAAAGAAAAGCTTCTTGAATAGTTTTAATTTTCTAGAATTTGCCAAGGCTGCTTACTGCTAGGCTACTCTCCCTGAAGCACTATTTTTTTGGACAGAGAGTCCAAGACCCAAGTTTCTTCAAGCCTTCTGCCTTGTAATCATTATGGCCTTAGAATGGGCAACAATACACAATTATTTGGAACGTCAGAACAAAATGAATAAGTTGACATCTAGAGTATCAGGTGTCAACTTCTCATAGCAAACCATTTGCAGCTGAGGTCAGAGAAAAATTATCTTTTAAAGCATACAATGACAGGAATTTTTCTTTAATTCAATTTGGAAATTCAGATTTTTATTTCATTCATTTCAGAAGAGTTAAGAGAGCCCTACTATGAAGAGGAACAGTTTCTCAAAAGAGTAACTCCTCCATCAGATTCTTTTCTCCCCACCATCTTATAGATGTATCTGTTGATTTTTATACTTAAATTTTTTTTAAACTTAGCAGAACACTTAGAAGCATTAGAGGTCTAATACTCTAAATGCTTTTTCCTAAAGTTACTCCAGTAACTCTAATGTTTTGAGGAGTATTAGAGGTCAAGATAGACTGAGATGGGTTGTATTTTGCTTGTGCATCTTCAGCATGCTTGCTTTTAAGATTTGAGTCAACAATAAGCAAGACATTAATGGGCCATTAATGGCCATTAATGGGCCATTAATGGGCAGGGACCTATATCTGTGTCCCCTTTAGTCAGGTACATATAGGAGCACTTCAATATGTAAAACAAAAATCTATGGATTCTCCTAGTTTCCAATGCCTGTATCAGTAGGTATTTGTGGTATTTCCCTTCATAGGACTTAAGTACCAAAGAAGGATTTGAGTCAACATATAATATACATCCCAGGTCTACAGTGTCCCGTGGACTTATATATAGGGTTAAATAGAGGGAAATGAAAATTTAAAAGGGACAAAAAAATTAAGCCAAGAGTACAAGCCATACATTTCATGCTGATGACAGCGATGTGTTTGCTTTCATCTCTGTTTAAGCTGCTTGAGAGCTGTGGCAAGTGACTGGGAAAGCCTTCAGTATCAATTCCATTTCTCCATCCACTGAATATAGGACTATTAGTCATATTTTAGTCTATTAGTCCTCCTGTCAATATACTTTTTTTTCCCCCTATAGAATAAATTTTTAAAAATTGTATAACATTCACATTCCAGGTAGTTCTTTAATTTCTGATAATTCAACATGACATAAACCTGACAATGAGCATTTGCTCAATGCTTGAGTCTGAGCTCCCAGTAGGCTGGAAGGAACCCCAGTTCGTCCTGCATATGGCACGGAACACAAAACACACCCTGGATCGCACTCCTAAGGTTTCACTTTTTGACCCTCACAGCTGCGTCTCTCCAGTGTCAGGCAGATGTGCTCTCACGGGGCCGATCCCATCGCATAAGCCCCTCTTTCTTTCCTTGCAGGGATGCTTGGGCCCTGGAGCCGGCCGTCCCTCGGTGCCTGCAGCCTGTCGGAAGGTGGCACCATGGAGATGCAGTTGACAGCGATGTCCCCGGGCGTCTGGGCTCCTCCTGCTCCTATTTGGTGCCAAAGCAAAACACCAGTTATATGTTATTTTTTTCAGTAGGATCATAAAACAGTAATCCCGTTTGCTGGTTGGATGCATTTTAAGTATGACGAAACAAAAGGAAGAAAAAAATACTGTTGCTGCCTTCCAGTACTGGGTGGCCAAGCTGAGTGACATTCTTCTCCATCTTGTTGAGAACAAAAGTTGAAGAGATTCGTATTCTGGGTGGGAAAAAAAGTGTACAGAAGGTGGAAACCAGGTCAGGTTAGTAAGAACAACCAGAAAAAATAGTTTAAGTACATACAGATAAAATTAGAAATGCCTATGTGAGATATGAGTAATTTCTTGTTATATTTTCTGTAGCTATATCAGTGCTAAGCAGATGATCAGAAAAGTTTCAGTCTGGTTGTTGAAAAATAATTAATGGTATGAGTAAATGGGACTGAGAAAAGTAGCATGTTTAATTTCTTCTTGTCTTTCTTTACCCTTCATATCTGCAAGCCAATGGTTAACAGATCAGAGACAAAGTTACTAGAGAAAGTTTTAGAATATATATTTGGTTGTTTTCAGATCAGCTATGCCAAAAAACATTCACAAGAAGATTTGCTATTATTTTTGAGAACCCACAGAAAAGAAAAGACAGAGATGCCAGAAACTGAAAAATACAAAGTTCTCATTTGATTTCTGAAGGGAGAAGGTGGGGGGAGGGGAGGGTGGAAATCACAGACTTATCTTTGCTTCTGTTTTCAGACAAAAATCTCATTAGAAAAGAAAAAGAAGGAGATGTGGTATATTATTGGTTAAGTAGTTAATATCAATTTAGTAGGTAGAATGATGGGTTGGGCTAAGAGATCTGCAGTAAATATCTCTTGGACCTGTTAGTATTCAATATTTTTATTACAGATCTGGAAGATGGACTGGAGAGCCCGAAAACTTAACAAACACACAACAGAAAGCTGGGAATGATTGCAAGAATGGAGAAATACAGGCTTAGAATACAGTCTTGGCAAAATGGAGGAATGCCTAGAGAAAAGACTGGGTTCAGTTCAAGCAGAACAACCACAAACATTTGTACTTGGGTAAGAAGACAAAGTACACAATGATGGAGGGACAATACCTGGCTAAGCAGTGGATTTGCAGAAATGGATCTAGGTATTATAGGAAATCACAAATGGAATCACGTGTCAAAAATGTAATGCTGTCCTGAAAATGGCAAATCATAAAAAGATAACTGTGAAGAAAAATGAAAATAATTGAACCTTTTGAGAGATGGAGCACACTTGACGATGGTAGAAAATAGATACGAATGGGGATCTTCCAACTGAGAATGTGTGAATATATTTTATTCAGAAAAGAAAGTAAAATAACAAGGGAAAATAAGAAACAAACCAGGCCAAAATAAGATAAATGTACGATAGCAATCTTTTTCTTAGGAGAATTTAACCAATTGTAGTTTCATTCTTATGCTGTATATCAGAGGCAAAGATGGAGTTAAGATAGTTAAATTGGCTTTTTATTATTGAATTATAATCACTTGAGCAATTATAAAAACAGGTGTTGCTGATTGAAATAAATTATTCCTTCACCTGATCACTATACAGCTGATAAGAACTCAAGATTGCTACACAAGTACTCTCTCACTTGTGCTGAAGCCTTCTTCAAAGGCATTTATTAAGCCAAGATGCTCTGGAAAGAAACTCCACTGAAGGACAAGGACAAAGATTAAAATCTTCTAAGAAAGAGTGTGCAGGCTGTGGTGTCTGCAGATCTTGATTTGATCATTAAGTAGCCTTGATACTTAGTTGGCTGTTGAAAAGAAGTGTTTTCAATGTGTCTACAGGAATTTTCTCAAGCTTCTAGCCCTATCGTTTAATCTTAAATCCTTCAGTCTATGAAGGTTGCAAGAGTGTGGTGTAACAGCATGTCTAATGGCTCAGCTAAACACAAGTTAAAGTAGTAGATAGTATGTATTTGGTTTAGTCTTAGCAATAAGATGACTGGAAAAACCCCAGGGAGTTTGGAGGCAGCAGACTTATTTTCCACAAGCAGCTGGAAAATAAGCTTGTCTGCAAACCCAGTGGATATAACTGCTGCTCTAAAATGAAATATCAGTATGTTTCATGAAGTAGAAGGCATTATCTGAAATACTTTAATGGCATCAAAGGAATTCTATATGGGTTATAATAAGTGAAATGCATATTCTGAGGTGGTTTATCTGTCATGCAATGGGTGCAAATTCTGATTTTCTCTTGGCCAGAACATTCCTTGAACTTTTTTCTAAACTGCGGTAATTCAAAATTTTAATGTGGATTTTTAATCATTCTTCCTCACTGATCATCTTTCCATCCATCCAACACAAAGTTTCACGTATTTGTGGCACCGTTGTAAACAATGTTATACCTCATGTTAGGCATCACCGACTCACGAGGCTCTGTGTTCTGAGTAAACTCATTTTTATATACTTCTGTGAAAGTCCCATTCCTTCATTCATGTGGAAATCCTTTGCCTTTGGTGGCATAAATGTGCATGGAAGTCAGAAGTTTGATTACTTGTCTTGTGAAGCTGAGATAAACACAGTATTTTGAGGTACTTAGATTTAGTCTCTGAAATGTGAGTCTAGTTTTCACTCTGGCAAAATCTCTTTCTTATTATTCAATGCAATTAGTTTGTAGATGGATCAGCTGTCCCAGCTTTATCAAGTACAGAATTATAATAGGGTTTCTACAAGTTTTAACAGGAAGTCAAATGCACAGTTTTAATTTTGGTGCTTTTATTGTGTTGCTACATTCTGCCTTTGCTCACTGTTGTTTGAGTAGCATGACCTGAGCGTTTGCTCCAACTAAAGCTGTCATGGAAACAGTGCTAAGTTAGAACTTAACACAAGGTCTTAACGCAGTCTGTCTGGCCAGCTGCTTTGCCTTTTGAGTAAGGCCACACTGACAGAAAGCTTTCTCAACCAGCTACCGTAAGTTCTTTTCTCAGCTGATGATCCATGTTGCGCAAAGAAGATTAATGCTTTTGGTACAAGCCAAAATATCCACTGCCAGATGTAAAAGAATAAAATAGCCTTTAAATAAAAGTATTTCTTCTGTTGGGAAGAATTTCTTTTAGGCCCATGTTTCATGAATAGATCTTCCTAGTGGATTTCTGGACTTCATCTAACCCCATCTATGCTAAGAGTCTCCCAGGAAGATGTAGGCAGCTGGACACAGGTCTCCTGGAGAATCTTTTTTAAGTCCTCAAACCAGCAGTGGAATCATTAATGATAAGTATTACTAGACTTATATAGAATAAACCTCCTAAAAGCAAAGTTGGCTGATCTTGTGGTGAGAAACAGAAAACATGCAGGGAGCAGAAATGTAGAAATAATTGACTGGTAACAGCAAAACAATTGGTGCTGTTTCATGACAACTTTTTAGCAAAACCTGCAACTGCAGCACCATCGTAAGAATAAAAACTCTACCAGAAATTCCAAGAAAACACATTTAGAGGCGGAATCCTATTAACGTGAGAACTGTGGTTTACGTAGGTCTTTTTTTAAAGCATCGGTAATTCTGGAAAGAATATAAAAAAATCATTCATAGCTTATACAATTTAGAACAGTCTCCATAAGTGGTTAAGTATCGTAATTTATAAGTGCAGTCAGTGCCTTGGATATCTCAGAAGTGTTAATATTTTCTTTCAAAGGCACTGACTTCTACAAAACATTTCTGGAAATTACTGTTGTTATTCTTACTGTATGTACACTATTTTTGAAAATAAAAATTTGAGCTTCTCTGGATGCATGGATGAAACGGTATATGTTTCTCTGTGATACCTGATGGAACATACATCATCAAATAAACTTTCCAGGTAAAATGACTTTATTGAGTTTCTATGAAGCATCTCCATAAGTAGTATGTAATATTCCTGTAACATTTATAAAAACTTCATCCAGTGAATTGGGTAGTGAAAATAATACAACACATACACCAATCTGAATCACATTTTCCTTGAAATATTTTGATTATTCAGCAATTTCAATCATATATCTCAAGGCTGAAAAAACATGTCTGTGATATTTGTGTGGTATTAAGAAAACTTGTCTCAACCTTTTAGAAAGGAAGAACATGGTGCATATATATATATATATATATATATATATACTAATCTGGTTAAAAATGTAAAAAGCTGGTAAACAGAAGATGTCTTGAGCCTTCAGAGAAATTCAGTGTTTTCCAGGCCTCAGTCTTTGAACCACTCGCTGTCTATGAGGATTTGCAAAGGACTGCCTCAGACTAGCTTTGCTGTTTGGCATTTATTGGCATAATTTGTTAAAAGTTACCTTTGATTAAGTAAGTCACAGTTTCAGGCAGATTCTTTGGCTGCCGAGCATTGCCTGATTACCTAGATTATTCTAGCAGTGAGGTCCCAGCAGATGGCATATATCACCATTGTTCCACCTTGCTATAGGACTCATTCCATCTGACCCCTTCCAGTCAACGACTGAGCCTTCTTCAGGTTCTGCTACTTTACACTATTTCACTAGAAAAATTGTCTGGGCATTAATGGGTAGAAAATTCAATAGGCCCTTTCCAGCTTAAGCTGGTATTTTAATTTACAATGGTCATATTTATATTTTTAGATAAAAAAATATTCATACTAAAGTTTTTGGTTAAAGCAAATTTTGATGGTTCAGGCTGTGCAGCACACTACAGGTGAGTTCTAAAGTCTCAATGACTTTTGTAAACGATATCACACAGGGAGAACACTGTCACATGGAGAAAATAGAGCAAACTTTCACCATATCGAAGACTTAGATGTCCAATTCCAAAGTGTGGAGGAACACCAAGATCACTGAGTGAGATCACTGCTGAAAATGGATATTAATGTATTACCAGGTGGCTTCTTTTTAAAAAGGTTCTGTTCTTTCCAATTCTTAGAGCTTTGACAAAATTAAAGAGGTCTCCTATGTGCTTGGGCCTTTTAAACAGGTAAAAGTATATTTCTAACTGTACCTGCATTGTTGTATTACCTAAAGCACTATTGCACAACAGACACAGGTGTTTTTATGAGCTACTTAATGGAAGGAAAGGCAACTACTGTTTGAACTACACATTTCCTCACATACCCCCTAATACCACAACATAACATCAGGAGTTCTCATTTGCCATTATATTTATAGATTATGTCTTTCATCCCACAAAAAATGTTTGGTCGGGGTTAGTCTGAAGTTCTTTTTGTGTTCATTGTCTTCAGGGCCAACTGTCCAAAGATACAGCCTGAATGAGGACAATCTGCATGGATAAAATGCAAAAAAAACAGCGGAAGCATATTTGAATTCTGGGGGTGGCCTGTGATCACTGAGCTCCTAGGCTTTTCTCTGACACTATATGAATTTCTGTGAAATTCTATAAAAACTCCTTAATTTTAAATTCCCTGTACAGTGCTCCTACTCATTACATCCTATTCATCCTATCTGGGGCAGTCTATCCATCTGAGGCCTCCCAAAGCTTCCCAACAATATTTGACTGATTATTCTAAGTACAAGGAAAGCTTACCTTGCTCTGAAAGAGACTCTCAAATTACTCTTATAGAAGTGGAGGCTTTCTGTTAAACTGTTTCATGTCTTCTATTATTTCTATCAGTGACCTGAAATGATAGATAATCCAACTTTAGCAATTTCATGATTTTCCCTCAGTGGAGAGTCACAAGGAAGAGTAAAGAATTCAAAAAATTAATCTGGGACCAGATTGTATTCCAAATTACCATTCACACAAGACCATCAATTTGTTGTGGCCTTTGCTGTTAATTGTCAAAAAATGGCTTTGGCTCACAAAGAATTGCAGTGATCTTGTCTGAATTTCCGACACAGAGTTCATCCCTCTTGCTTGAAGCACAAGAAGCTTGAACCTTTCTTGCTTTCTACCTTGCATATAGGATTTTAGAACAAAATCCCATCATATTAAAATTCACACTGGTTGATGTCCATTTAGGGAAATTATCCAACTTCATAAGCACCACATAAAAAAATTTAGAAGAAAAAATTCCTCAGAACAACTGTTTTTATAGCTTGTTCATATTTAAGTATTTTAATTTATTAAAGTGAAGATAAAAATAGTATTATAGTCATTATCAATCAGTAATCTGTCAACAAATAAGAGACATTTTTCTAATATTTAGAACAGTTTATCTATCAGGGCCCTGAGTGCCCCAAAAGTCCTTAATTGCCCTGTCCAGTCTGGCCTGAATCCTTCACCCGCATCCTCTGCCCACAGGCCAAGGAGCTCTGTCTAAACTCAAGCCTTGTTCTTCATTCCTTCCTTGAGCTGTGCTGTAGCTGTGCTTAGGCACAGCTGGCTCTGACTCCTGGACTACGACCCTGGACCATAGATCCTGGACTATGCTGCAGCTTTGTCTCTGACTGTGTCTCCTGAATTGACCTAGTTCATGGTTTTGCTTTAACTGTGATTGTCCGTGGACCTGTTAGTAGCACCTTACTCACCCTGGTCAGGTGCTGTGGGACTGCACTATGCTCAGTAAGGGCGACCATCATCACCCTTGCATTTTATCTTGTCCTCCCTTGTGGTGCAGCCTTGTTCTGGTTGCCTTTTGTGTTTCTTTTTGAAGAAAGAAGGGCCTTCCCTGTGAGTGGTCAGAGCCAGACTGGTCAACTAAGCATGGCAGACAGGATGGTGGGGTGGCACTGGTTCTGAGCCACAGGGAGTGGTTGAGGTGGTGTGTCTGTGGCCAGGCCAGGGTCTGAGGTGAGCATTTTGCACGTGAATCACTCTCTCTTTGTACACTTTTGATATTAATATCATTGCTGTTTCCAGTAAATTGTGCTTGTCTCAACTAATCTGTTCTTATCTGATCTTTACAATTTGTGCCTCCAACTCCCCTGTTCACAGCAGGGTGCAATAGGAGCAAGTGGCACAGGGTTTGGAGAGTCTTTGTGGGAGCACTAAACTGGGGAGAACCACTCCTAAATCATGACCCCCCTGCCTAGGTGCTGTGGGATGTGAGCTCAGGCAGGGATTGAAGGTAGTGCCAGGGCCTGAGGCAGGGGTGTGCTGAGAGCTCTCAAGGGGCAATGGTGGCCCTGGCAACACATGTCCCCATGACAGGTGTTTCGGTGGCTACGCAGGACCACTTCAGCTCTCTAAAGTCTGCTGCTGATGGAAATGTGAGACAATAGGACTTTTTCTTCTCAGCCATGGGCACCGGTAACAGCTTTTAATGGCCATACCTGTATCCTGCCTTGAAAGTTCCTCTGACCATTTTCTGCTGAAATGTTCTCTGTTAGTAGGTAACAGAAGGATGGAGATCAAGATCGTGAAGAGGAAAAGTAGCCAAACAGTTCACTTTTGATACCATTCCCTGCAGTTCCTGTTAATCAGACAGTGGAAAAAGAGCAGGGTAATTGGGACCAATGGACTGCAGATACAGGAAAAGGACATTTTCAGGATACATACATTGATTTTCCTCTGTGTTTTATAACCAGGCTGCTTCAACAGAAAGCCAGACTTAGCTGTCACTATCAGAATTAATGATGGTGATGTAATTTGAAACATAAAAATATTTTAAATTTGATGGATTGATAATAGTATTGGATGTCCAGTTAACAGACATGTTATAAGAGAAGAATGCCATGTGGAGCTTTTGTTTTCCAAAACAATTGTAAATTCATCTAGTAGCTCTATGTACTCTAGAATAGAAATTCTTCAACTGTTTTTCTTAAGGAAATATTGAATTACCAATATTTTTAATTTTGTAATTTATAATGTATGCATTTATGATAAATAAAGCATTGCAAATATTGTGCAATTGCAATTGCAAAGTTTAAGTCCTTTGTCCTGATTCAGTTACACTCCATCTCACCTCTTTTTCTCTGCCAGGGAACCCACATCCCCATTCTCTTGAAAAGTGTCAACATCCAGAAGCTTTACTGAACACGCTGCAATTCTGAACTCAGCGCTAGTTATTAGCTGCAGTCTTTTCCCCTCACAGCTTTATCAACACAGTGCAATACACACCATGATAACTTACGATTGCTGAGGGCTAATTAAAAGGCACTGATATTTCTAGTGACAGAGTAGATTATATTCTCTTTTTCCTATCAATAGGTTATTTTTCCAACAGGCAGGAATATGGTCATGATAGGTAGATATCATACCCCCTACTTGTTAGAAAAGAGTTTACATCTTACTTATTTCTCAGCAGAAGATTTCCCAGTAAAAAGCCCATCATTTGCAGAAAAACAAGCAATGCATTTCATTTGCCACACAGGGAGAAAAGGTGAGGAGCGATTTATTCTGCTGATCTGAGTCACATTATAACTAAGTGTGATAGGGCTGGGCTGTAATTTTTTTTAAAACAATGAGCAACAGACTAGGAGCTTGCTTAGCTATTCTTCAAATCATTAACACTATACCTGTCGAATACTCTGTGCTTAACAAAATAATTGCAGATAGCATTAGTTCTGCATCCTTGGAGAATAGCCAGCATGGATTCTAATGAAATAAGCTGATCGTAAAATGAGGGATTTAGGAAGTACTGCTATGCTGCCTACAATGACATTTTATTACTGATTAAATAATCTCTGAATCTGACAGTTCTTCAGTATTTTGAAACCCTACAGTAGCTAGATTCAAATACTTTATGAAACGAGAATAATGTGATTCTCAGTGGGTCTAATCTTTTGAAAATAGAGACGAGTTGTTCAAAACCAGAGGCTCACTAGCTAGCTCATTGTAAATTGTGTTAAGGCTGGATTCAAGCTGTATATGCAGAATGTCTTTGAAAGCACATAAAGTAAATATGTTTGAGCACATGCATTTTGAAAATTAGTGTATTTGTTCAGTAATATGAACAATGTTTCATGCCCATGATTCATAATCTGCTGATTTTTTTAAAGGTTTCTAATTAGAGTTTTGGGCTGGAATTCTGGCTATGTGAAAGACCAATCTCCTACAAGCCTCACTTCTATTATATCACTGAAGCACTACAATCACAGTGTTTCTACTCTTTGTCCAAACTTTTACACTGTCTGTATGGCCAAATCAGGCAGTCCCATTCCTTAGGATGATGCCAGTCGAGACTTTCCTATGAAACAGCCCAGTGTAGCACTGTTGTGCAGAGCCTGTAGCAGCCTGCTTTCCATCCAGGTTACAGACCTTCTCTTTCAGATGAGATGGGCCACAGCATCACAGTGGATCCAGGATAGCGACTTCTCTTATTTATGTAATTTAATTTAATTTGTACACAGACTTTCTTGATGGGATTGATTCACCTGGACTGAATTTCTCTTCAAGTACATATGTTTTAGAAGACCTGAAACAAGCACCAAGAGATGCTGAAGATGCCTTCTTTCAGGAAATGCAGTTCTATAAATCAATAATAAGAAAAAAAATGGAGGAAAATATAAGATCTCAGCATCACTAAATAAATTAACCATTCACATCAAATTTATTCAATCAGTTTAAAAATCAGTCTCGCCATCATATGAACTCATGCACTACTGTGCTTAAGAAGTATCAGATATTTTCAACAGCATAGATTGCAAGAACAACATATATTTTACTTCAGGGGAAATACAGTCCATGGTATTAGTGTTATATTTCAATTTACGAATGGGTCCTTTGGCTACCATGAGATCTGTAATTTTGAAAGTGTCTCTCTAAGACCAGGAACTGTGTTGAAAGGCCTGGTGTGCACACTGGATAAAATGTTTGGAGATTCTTGCAAATAAACTGGCACAGGATTTGACAAGACATATTCTTTGACTTTTTAAATACATTTTTAAACATACTTGAATATTACATTGTTTTAGGGATGCAATGACAGTGTTTGGGTTTTGGTGACCCTGACTGATTTGTAAATCTTGATGCTGATGAAATGCAATCTATCATCAGGAAAGACAGCATTATTTAAAACGTTTGGGAGGAATTTTACTGTATTCATTGCATAGACTCCTTCTTGACCATAACTACAATTTTCTGGGACTTCTTGTCATATTTATGGTTCATACCAGGAGTGAATATGGTTAGTATTTAACAGTTATGATGAATAGTTTTTATGCATCAGAGCAAAACTTGGTATTTTATAGTTGCTTTGAATTTGAACCATGAAATATTCATTACATTTCACAACAAAAACTTCTTCTAACAAATCATTCACTCAGTTCATTTTTCTAGACTAATTTTATGTAGGTCTAGAATACAAATTCTGTGCAGAAGTAGAAGCATTACCACAACAGGCAGCTGGTTACCAAACATTTGGAATCTGAGTATTTGAAGAAATAATATGACTTTAATTATTTTTTCTTTGTAGGCTGGGGTGGAGTCATAAATTCTTTGTTTGGGAAACACTGCTCAGACTCCATAAGTTAGTGGGGTTTTTGTAAGCAGAAAATCAGCACTTCTTGCTCTGCTCTGTGTCACTGTATCTATGAAAATCTGATTTAAGCTCCCATAAAAAGTTTTAACTGACAATATTTGGCCAACAGATGAAGGGAGATGATTCCAATCCTCTACTCTGCCCTCGTGAGACCCTACCTGGAGTGCTGTATCCCACTCTAGGGTCCTCAGCGTAGGAAATATGTGGACCTGTTGGAGCAGGTCCAGAGGAGAGTGACAAAGATGATCAGAGGTCTGGAGCACCTCTCCTGTGAAGACAGGCTGAGAGAGTTGGGATAGTTCAGCCCGAAGAAGAGAAGCTCCAAGGAGACCTCATTGCAGCCAGACCGTGCTTAAAGGTGCTTATAAAAGGAGGGAGAATAACTTTTTACATAGGCAGATAGTGATAGGACAAGGAGAAACAGTTTTTAAACTGAAAGAGGAGAGATTTCAACCAGATATTAAGAAGACATTCTTTGCTCAGAGGGTGGTGTGGCAGTGGAACAGGTTGCCCAGAGAAATTGTGTATGTCTCATCTCTGAAAGTGTTCAAGACCAGGTTGGGTGGGGCCCTGAAAAACCTGGTCTAGTGGGAGGTGTCCCTTCCCATGGCAGGGATTTTGGAACTAGGTGATCTTTAAGGTCCCTTCCAAACCAAACCGTTCTATGATTCTATGATATTTTGTCCTATTCATCTGCTTCAGACCTATGTAAAATATGTATGTGCTTTGTCCTACCTGGGCATCTCTGGTTTAACTTTTCTGCAATTATCTTTTCATAGCAAGAAGAATCATTGTAGAATATAGTCTTACATGCAAATATGGAATAAATTGTTTACATGGTCCTATAATAACCTCTGAAAATACAGGTCAGAGTTGAACTGCTTGACTTAGTCTTCAACAATTCATGGGAAACTGCTGATTTTTTTCCACATCCCTTTAGCCGGGGTTGACAATGCTGGAGTGAGAGGGATTATTACAGCTCCCTGCTTCATATTTTCACCACTGGTGGCATCCAATATAGGCATAAACAAATAAGAAACAGAGTCATCTCTTTTCCTAAGAGTTGGCCACCAATCTAGTTTAACCATTGATTTCAATGTCTGGAGAGGAAACGTGGAAAACTTATTCTAAGTTTGTTGCAATTTAGTCACCAGATGTTTGTTGTGATTAAGCATGATGATAGTTAAAGTCACAGTGATTGATTGTGTATATTTTTATAGGTAGCATTGATTTAGGAAGGTCAGATTTCAAAACTTGGGTCAAGGTTCTTCCCCAGAAACTTGCATGGATCAGTGACTGATCTACAAAAATTGCTACCATTCTGGAAGCTGATTGAACTAGAAAATTTAACATGTGCATCTGACAATAGTCATAGCTCCTAGATACCATTCAGTAAACAGACTAGAGCTGCATATGAATTACAGTTTCTAAATGTTATTAATAACAGATTTTCTTTATTTTAAGCCAGACAGTGAAAGATAAAATCATCTGTTTAAATTCCAAATGAACCCAGTGTCTGTTTTCCCTCCATAACAAAAAAGGTTTCATGTTGTGAGTTTTCATTATTTTAAAGAATTTTCCAAATTAAATTTAGGGAAATATTGTGAGGAAATTAAGTTTCATTAGCAATCTGAATTTTCTATAAAAGGATCAGAATCAAACAAAGCTATTTCTATGTTTTCTTCAGATTTTTGCCTGGTATGGTTTGGAAATTTTAAATGGGGAATCAATTGTTCCAATCATCCTAAAATCTGTACAATTTTCTAAAATGCTATAATGACTTTTGAAAATATGCTCATGAAAAATTTCATTACCAAGTTGAGTAAAATAAAGCTTGAAATGCAATTTTCTTGATTTTTAATTATGTTTTCTCTCTTTTTAAAATCAATTCAGATGAGGAATCTGCAAACTGTTTAGCATAGGACACCATCTTTCTTCCAAAGTTCTTATATCAAGACTATTCTGTGGGTACATAATGAATGAAACCAAAGTAAAAATAACAGAATTTAAAGGTAAACCAGAATACATTCATTTAATTTCTGTGATGCAGATGTTTTAAAATCTGAATTTTCATTTCATTATTGCAACTATGCAAAAATCAGCCTATGTGTTTGATAGATTTGCTGAAGGCAGAGCCTGACCAATATTCCTTGAAGCAAATCCTTAAAAGATCAACATTAGTATCAGATCCAGACAAATAAGTGATTTGAGCCACAAGATGCCAGAAGAGAATGGAAAATTACCGTTGTGGACTGAAAAGGCAAAGGAAGTACTAAGCAAAATAAATATAAGGTTGTTAATTAAGCCAGTAAAATAAGGAGGAGAGGTTCCATAAAAGAAATTAAACTAATTCTGAAGCATAAATGCAGAGATAAAACTGGAAATTCCATCGTTAGACAATAGAGTATGCAAGAACACAAATCTTAATCTCTACCATTTCTTCAGTATAAACAAATCTGCTGGTTGCTAGCATTATTACTGACAACAGAGCTCATCAAATTGTACACAGAGAATTAAATAAGTTTCATTTTTGGGGAATAAAAGCTAGTATTTCCACTATACCTCTTTGTCCAGGAAACATAAATTTAAGTCCAGATTGAAAGTCAAAGACAGAGTTTCTTATTAAGTAGCCAACAACCTGAAGGCACTGCTTTTTCTAAAGTCTTAAATAAAAAAAAAAAAGTAAATAGGGAAAGGGGTCCAGAAGGCAGGATCTAATGCAATTTAAACTGGAATTACATCAGCAGTTTCAAACAGATGGCAGAGTGTAGAGATAAATGTGTTAGCTCTTTTAGCTTATTTGGTCTCTCCATTGTTTGCATCATTAAAACCTGGAATAGTTTACAATTTAAAAATATACTATGTATTATACATTGGAAAAATGGGCATGCACCTACTGAGTGGAAGGAGGTAGGATTGAATTAATTTGCCATACTTTAATGTACACTATCTGGGATCCTTTAGGCAAGTCTGCAAATAGGTTTCCTAGGAAATGAGATGAACAAAAATATAATGACCTTGAAATTATAACCCGAAATGTCCCAAGTATTTAGCAACCTAGCTCAGAAGTGGTAATTACATAAAAAATACAAAAGATCCTTAATTGCTTCAGTTATAGTGTATCTAGGCAGGTCAG
>WEIV01028616.1:124187-158424 GCA_013390005.1 Calyptomena viridis | reverse complement strand
CTGCATAAAGCAGCTCCTCCATACTCAACCTTCTACAGTTAAATTTAGGGACCAGAAAAGTATTAAGTATTATTAGCATGAACAACGCTGAGTGTTTTCACACAGTTAAACATTTATATTGCAACTGAACTAAGCTCTCATAAGGCTACAAGAAGAAAGTAAAATGATGTTCCGAACCTGGAACCACTTAGCGTGGCGTAGAGCAGCCAGAGCGTCAAGGCATTTTTGCCTGTCCAAGACGTCCGGTGGGTCTTTCACCATACCCGAGGATACATCTAAAATGGATTGAATTGGCANCTACATCTAAAATGGATTTAAGTGGCAAAATGCAGTGAGGAATGGGTGTTTGACCAGGTGAGCAAGACACTTCCTTAAACAGCTTCAATGTCACACATGCCATTTAAAGTTTAAGCCCTCGAGCAGCAAATGTAAATGTTCAGCAGAAGTCGGTTCAATTAGGATCAGGGCATTCACCCAGTATGACGATCAAGAGCATGTTCCACTTCAGCTCTGAGGTTATTTTCAAATGCATTGCGGATTATGCAATGCGTAGCACTTCTTTATTTAAGCTAACGCTGGAAAAACACATATCCCCTAAAATTAAATACTGAAGGAAGGATGGTTGGACACAGTGCACCAGCACAGAGAACACAAGACAGAAGGAACACAAAAATCCACTTTAACCAAGTAGAAACATTCAAACTCAGTTTCTTGTAAATTTTAATGGTCACATATTATTTGGGACCTATTCTCAAAAGTAAAACTAAGTATAACAGATCTTAAAAGCACTAGATGTTTAGTAATGATGTTATTTTTGTAATACCTTAAACTTGAAATTAATTTGCTTTATAAACCTGACTAAAGGAATGTGAAATGTTCTTCAATATTACAGAGTTCCATTGCTTTCTAGTATCCTCTCTCTTTTCCTCAGCCCATAATACATGCGTTCCAGCAACACTTAGGATGCAAAGAAGGATCTGAAAAGGGACTGCTTTACATAAGATTCAGCAGAGAAAAGAAAAGGAAGCAATAGTCTAAAAAACAAAGCAGAATGTCTGAAAAGAAAATACAGTAGACCTTGTCTATTTAAATGCTCAGAAAAGGATTTAATTACCAAGCTGACTGCCTTGGTACCAAAAAGGAAGAGACCACAGAAGTGGTTTAATCAGTGAAATTGGAACCAGTGAAAATGTGAAGTGGTATCCTCAAGTTACTTGAAAATTGTATAGATACAATCAGATCAGTGATCGCCTTTAGGAATTCTTTTTTTACTAATTATGAAAACTGGCTATTGTGACTACTGATAAAGTATATTGGTAGCATAACTGCTGATACACCAAGTAAGATTAAACAAAAAGCCCTCACTTAATGGCATTCATTTCATAGCAGCTGGCTGTATGGAACAATACAGTTTACTCTAGCAAGATATAAATTTAGGTAAGCCAGAGGATAAAGTTTAAAAAATGTCAAAAAAATACTGAGACTTATGAAACATGCCTGCAATGAGAAGTTTTTAAGGATGTTGCCGAAATACTGCTCTGAAACCAGAAATACAAAATAAATAGTAGGATAATTTACTACACAGAGCTAAAAAGCCATGAACTAACATGGTGATATAGCTTTGCAGTATGTCATTTAAATTTGATGTCAAGTACTACATTCAGATTTAAGCATTTTGACAGGATAGTCCTGTTGCTCTGCACAGGAGTAAAAGGGGAAGGACCTCATAGGAACAAAGTTGAGAAGAACATAGGTATCTTCTCACAAAGATATTCTGACTTACAGACTATGTATTAAAGTGGAAAGATGAAAATCTCCACTAATAAGGCAATTACAGAGCAAATGATGATGTGTAAAGTGGTGTTTTTTTTAAAACAAAACCACTTAAAAAACCCACCCCACACCCCAAAAATCTACAAAATTCCCTCCAAACCTACACAAAAGGGGCGCCAGGTAAGCTAATGGATGAAAGGAGTACAACCCAGTTATAAGAGACAAGGAGTACATCCTAAGAAAAGCCACAGAAGGAAAAAGTGGCAAAGTAAGGTTGAGAAATTAAAAATACGTGTTGTTGGGCCTATGAGTCTAATCAGTCAGTTTAATTTCTTCTAAAACTAATATGCAAATAGATGACACTGTGCAAACTTTTAGCGTAACAATTCATTAAATAACTTTAAACTTTATCTCTACCTCTGAAAATCTTCAATTTGGAAAATAATTTTGCAAAGAAGAATTTCAGTTTAAATGTACAGAAAAGAATCTTATTCAGTGCTGGAAATGTCCATGTAAAATGGGCTACTAATAGTTATCATGAGAATACACTCGAAACTTAAAAAGACTGAAAGTTTGAAGTTGCTGAGGCATGTATTTGCACATTGACTGAAAAAACGTATCAAGGGAACTCTCGTAATATTTAATCTGTGGATTTTTGCATATGTTTCACATTTCAGGATTAACCCCTTAAAGACTATTTAACTAAAATCAGATGCCTAACCTACCACCCTATTAAACTAAGACAAACCTGAATTAATTTACAAAACACAGGCACAAATTCTTACCCTGTGTAACTTATTACTAGGCTAAACATAAGGGGTTAATCTTCAGTTAGACATGCTGTGTCCACACTACCTCTTCATTAAAAGTTAACAGGTATATTAATTTAGGTAAGTTTTATGATGTGAAATACATTTTATCCAGTCAACTATTTCAAGACTAGTGTGAACACTGCTTAATTCTAGGAGAGAGACAAAGACGAAAAGAAAAAAAAAAGAAACACAAAGTAACAGCAGATGCTAGGACTATGCATCCAAACCCCTCCTTTGTAAAGCATGGCAGGTGTGACACTGAGCTTTAGAAAACCTTGGTCAAAAATCCTTCCGATGTCTTGGCAGCCACCCCTGACAGGAATCAAGTCCCTCTGCTAGAAGGCTTTGGACCGGGGCTGTTAGCTAAGGATAAAAAAGACACACGCGCACACACAGATGTGTTTGTAAGTATGTACACTTTGTTTGCTGAAGGAAGACTCCACAGCAGGGGTTAGAGCTCCTTGAATATCCGATTCGGTAAACTGTCAAACGCACAATACTGTAAGAAACAGTAGCTATGCGGTTAACAATTTTATTTCACTGTTTGGTTTTTTTTCAGCCTTTCATCATGTAATTACACATCAAACATGATTCTACTCCATGTGCAAGACTCCGTCTCATCTTTACTCAAACTGGTTCTTCCGGTAAAGCCTTCCTTAATACCTGAACTAGCTCCCCAAGCGGGCTAAAAAAAATGAGAACTTTAACCCAATGTAAGACACAGAGCATGAGAAGCTGCAGTAAGAAAAACACAAACACATACTGTTACTCTGCAGCAAATAAGCAGCAGTCTTCACAACAAGGAACTTCTTTGCTGCAATAATTGGCAATTCAGTCTTCTATTTGCTCCAGTTTCAAAAATGAACTTTTCTGCACATCCATTTTATACTGCTCAGTGTCTTGAAGAGAAATTTAACTTGTCTTTGTTTGCCTAGAGGCAGTACTGCATTCAGCAGTGAATAAACTCACAAAGGTAATTTAACTCAAGTGTGGGTCAGACAAAAATACAGATTTGTTTCCTTTCGGTGATATAAATTAAGGGACCGATGTAATTTGCAATTTGGTTTTTTTTTAGTCCGTATCATGGAATTTTAGGCCAGAAATCACTTAATTAAAATTGACCATTGTAGCAGGAATCAATATTGCACTTTTACACATTTCATCAAGAAATAAGCATGGTGTTTAAGGGTAATTTCATTTAATGGCTAGGCTAATTTAATAATAAAATATTTTAAGTGAATGTATTCTTTATAAACTTAAGTAATATAGGAAGTTGGATTCAGCCCAGAGTCATGTTACACTTAGATTGTCAAAAAACAATTAAAATTGGTTGGGTGTGACAGTACATGTTACAAAGCCTTTAGAGCTAGGAATAATATGCACAGCTTAAAAATCATGTACAAAGCACTGTAAGACTCTTTGGAAGTCATCCAAACCACAGAATGCATCCTGAAGTTTTTCTTTCTGATTATGCAGGATGACTTTGTTAGCATAGCTTGCTTATAATGCACTAGTCACAGCTACAGTACATTTACTAATGCAATATAAAAACCTCAAGTATTTTAGAGGACATGTAATGATGAGATGAAATAAAAAAACCTCCATGGCTTATATAAATACGTATATACACAAGCACATGTATACACACACACATACAATTTCTTTCATCCTGTATATGAGATGTGTTAAGACAGCTTCAGATTTCCTATTTGTAGGTTCACTGTCAAACACCAGAACCCTGTTTGCTATGATCACTTTCAACTATGAAAATACAGGATTAAAAGGAAACAAAAGTTAATTTTATCTGACCCGTAAATAAAAAGAACCAATGTACTGCAGACATTAATCATGCTTGTTGGCTTAAAAGCTTTTGGAGCTTTGAAAGTGTTACAGAACAGACCCTAAAGCAACACTGCTGGCACCAGAGAAACTGTGGACTTCAGAAATGTAAATTGATTTACAAGCTCCACCTTCTGCTTCAGCTCAACGACAAAGCCATTTCTTAGAGTACTAGTCTGGGTTTGCCAGTTGGATAGAAGACTGATTGTAATACCAGGAGCCTAAATATACTCAAAAAGCACTCCAGACCAAAAAACAACCTCAGAGAGCTGGAAAAAATCGCATTGTCTTTTGTAAAGTTAGAAGCACTGTTACCATCAAAAGGATTATAAAAGTGCACTTTAAGTGGCGCTGCTATTTGGAATGTCTAAGTGATGGTAATACTGATCCAGTTTAAACCCAAAAACCTGTGATTTGATTTTCTAAAACCGTACAATCCTTCTCTTAAGACAGGTCTGCTCTAGGAATCCAGTTCATAGCCACTTGATATAAAATACTTGGTTTTTCACATAATTTTAAAAGAAGGGGAAAAAAGTCAAGTTTGTACCTTTTCCAGAAAGCTGAGGTTGGACATAAAGTTAGAAATTTTAAAAATTAAATAAAAGCATCATATACGCATTTATTTTAACCAACTGTTCTCTACCAAGACTGGTTGTTGAAAAACAAGGTTTCGATCAAATATATGTGCCAGCATGTTGCCTTCCAGGACCTTAATGCCATCTTAAGCAGAATAGATAAACATAAAAAAATGGGTGAGAAAAAAGGAACATCTTGAACAGCTTCCCAACCTCCATCCCTCATGTTCTCTTCCCGAATGACTGGAGATGTCAGTGTGATTGTAACTTGCATTTTGGGTTCCACACACGAATTTAAAATTATTGCTGCTTCTGGGACTGCACACTTGATATCGTATTTCTCAGGACTTATTACCTAAATATTGAGAAACAGAAATTTCCATTAGCATATTGTGGACAATAAAAGTATGGGGAAGAAAATGGATTCCAACATAGCCTTTTTTAACAGAAAGAGAGAAATGCAATATAATTATATCAAGCAGATAGCTGTGTAGTTGTAAAAACCACAATACACACTATAAACATACACAGATACCTGGACTTACATATTCTTTCCAAATCATTAATGAAAATACACAACAGTCACCAAGCATGTAAACGAAAAAAAACTACCCAGAAAAGAAATTCATATACAATTACATAACAAGAATATTGATGGTGCTTGAGATAAAGAAAAGCCCCAGTGCCACCTGAAATGTCAGCAGGGTGGTTTTTATTGGAACACAGAACCCCTTAAAAAGCAGAGATGCAGTGGTTGTTTTTGCTAGGTACACCCTATGCTTGGCTGTCACAACATGCTAAGAACAAAGGGCAAGATAAACACCAGGAGAAAAAAATGTAAGAGTAACTAACAGGGTCGTTATTCCAAATTGCTTCTCGAAACTTAATTAATTCTAAATAGCCCCAAAAGGAAGCTGTTGGCACCTCTGCGACCTTCTTCCACAAACTACATGGACAAGTGACATCTCCACAAAGCCAGACTAAGATGTGCATTTTTTTAAATTGACTTCAAACAAGAGCAAATTTGAGACTATTCTCTAATTAATCTGATTGTGCTAAAGCATCTACCACACTAGAGATTCTGTCAAGCTATTTACCAGACGATGTTGGAATACTAATACTGTGACAAGCACTCCATAGTGACACTGCACAGGCTTTGTTCAGCAGAAAGCAGAGACCTTATTCTGTCCTTTCCTTTCTTGTGGAAATACCTCAGATGGTTTATATTCATTTCGCTGGTCTAAGGCTGCATGTTTGTTTTTTTAAAGGTCCTAATGATAAAAAAGTCCTCCACAAGACTAAGCTGTGGAACTACAAAGCACTGACACATACAGATGGGAAACAAGATATAAATACAAAAAGACTGGCATTAATGGAGGACTTTGACCTTCAGGAAGCAAGCTTCCTGTAACACTACACAAATTACCTCTATTGCTGCTGATAACTGAATAACGGTCTTTCTTGTGCTCATTTCTATTTCCCAATTAAATGAAATCTATTAAATGGTGATAATCCACCACCAGCGTATGCATTTGTATGGACACATTACAGAGAAAGCAGCACATGCAGCAGTCTCTGAGTTCAGAAGAAAATGCTCAGAAAATGGAAAGAAACTGAACCTGAGCTATGAAATGTAGCACAACGAGCCCTACAGATATTCGACTTGAGGTCAGATTTTTACGGTGCTTTTACAAAAATTCAAATCCATACATCTAAATTCTACTTACTGCAAGTTGCTTAGGAAGACTTTCAGCAATACGACTGAGCAATGTCTTAGAAGGCTTCTCAGCACATAACAAAACAAGATTGACGTTTCGGTCTCCACGGAGTAGCAATCCTTTAGCCAGAACGCCTACCCGCAAAACTCCTTTCAAAGCTCTGTGAATTATAGTTAAAAGTTGTATTTAAAATAATAATGCAAAACCTTAAAAGTAGTCCTGCAGGTAGAGAAGTGAAATAACATAGTATTCCACATACTTCTGAGACCACGGCAACATCTACTGTATAAAAATCCAAAGAGAAGAGAATCCCTGGAAGCACTGATAACAAGGTAAGGAAAAACAATAAAATCCCTAAAAAGTAATTAAAAAATTACCTGTCTTTACTGCCATCCTTTTTGTCATCTCCTTCTTTGTTCTTGCTTTTTTCCAGATCAGTCATGCTGTCAGAAACAAGTTTCAAAGCACGCTCAGTAATAGAAACAATTTTTTGGACTGCCTGAAGTTCCTCCTCTGTTGGGTATATAGCAGCGTGCTTGGTCATCACGTAGCGGTCATCAGAGGAGTCAGGGCGGCGCAGAGGCTACACAGACAGAAATGTGCATTTTTGAAACATGGGTGCACTTCCAAGTAGTGACTGAAACCCAAACAGAATATTTGAACCTCATGCCACGAAATGCAACAAAACACGAACTGAAATGTCCTTAACAACCTACACAGGTCACAATCAATCATGTCTGAGAAGACAGGAAATGTGTCGAAATTAAACAAATTACAAATCCCAGGATCAGAGGTACCTCCCCAACTTAAGTATCTCTTGTCTATCAACTGGGAGATACTTGCATATTGATGCCAAATAAAACATCCATGATTGCTTTCATAGAAGCACAGGATGGGACCTCAGGAGGTCGTCTAGTCCAATCTCCTGTGCAAAACATAGTCAGCTGTAAGACCACATCATGTTGCTCAGGTCTTTCGCCTATTGGTTCTTGAAAACCATAAAAAATGGAAGCTGCACAACAACTGTATGAAAACAGATTACTTCCTGTATTCAATTGCAAGGTTTTTTATCTTGGCTTAAGCTGGATGTATGTCACTCTCTTAAAACTGTGAAAAGCCTGGCTACATCGTCTTTATAATGCACACATATTACATTACATCCCACTGAAGCTCTCTATTCTCTAGGATGAACAAGCCCAGATCCCTCAGTCTCTGCTCACAGGGATTGTGTTCCAGACCCCTGGTCACCCTGGTAGCCCCACACTGAACATGCTACAGTTTATCATATCTTTCTTAGAAACCCCCAACCTAAATGTAGTATGTCAGTTTGGTTCTAATGAAAGCTGATCCCTTCACTTCATCTCTTGATTATGCTCCTGTTACTAAAGCCCAGGCTGCTGCTGGTCCCGCTGTCCGGGCACGCTGCTGACTCACATTTAGCTTGTTGTTTGCCGAGATCCCTTTCAGCAGGGCTGCTACCCAGCCTGTATCAGGGCAAGGGGATATTTCCTTCTGGGTGCAGCATTAGGCATTTGTCCTTGCAGAATTCCACAAAGCTCCATTCCTCCAGCCTACCTAAGTCCCTCTGGATGGCAGCCTTGCCCTCAAAGATATCAGCTGCTCTTCCCACCTGAGTTTCACGCCAGACTAATCCCAGGATAAACACATGTGGTACTGCACTCCACACAGGTAGAGTATGATCCACCACTACGCATTATCCTCTGAAACTGATGACCCAGGCACTTTTTATCCATATATTTGTCCATAAGTTGCATAATGCAGTCAAATAAAATAATAACTACATAAATGCACTGTGACTTGTATTTCAGAAGGAACAATATTTAAGGCATCCTCTTGTCATTTCACCGGACTTATTTTGGAAGACAGGTTCACCTACAACGTTTCACTACCACGTAATTTCTTCTTCACTTTTCCAAATCCTTTATTAAGAAACACTGGAGACAAGTGAAAGAGCACTCAATAATGTGTAATTCTTAAGTGTGCCTTCCAGTAAGTATGATTTAATTTTTTTTCAATTTAATAAACTCACAGCTGGTCCTTGAGGCTGAGGAGGCATTCCTGGTCTAACTCCAAGCAGGCCTAGAGGTCCTGGAGGACCATGAGGATATCCTCCATCTGGTATTCTGCGACGGTCATCCCAGTGGTGCTGCTCTTCCTCCATTCTCCTCCAGTACATATCCTCTTCATAACGCCTGAAATGCACCAATCAAAGTGTTCTCTTCATATAGCAGTTAACACTTGCAGCCATTCCAAAGATATTCTCGTACAGCCTCACCAACTCCCTACTAGCAATCATAAGCAAATACCAATGAACACTAGAGGGTAACTGAAACGAATTATTATTTTTGAAGTAGGTCTAAATTTGTAGGAAAGTAATTCCAATCACTCTGCATTCCTCATAAGTATTGAACAGTCATAAACAAAAGCTCCAGAAAGTAAATGACAACTTAATTTAAAACAGGACAGTACAGAGTTCTCCAAAGAAGCATTCAAAGTAAGTAACTACAGAGTTTAGTTTCAAACAATCTGACTGCAGCTTTGTCTCATTTATTCACAAAACAATGCATTACCTCATTTCCATCCTCCAGCGTTCCTCTTCTTCTCGCCTTCTCCAGTATTCTTCTTTCTGCATCTGTTTCCTCATCTTCTCTTCTTGAATTTTTCTTGCTCGAATACTGGGCTTTACTTCTACTTGTAAGTCTGGGTTTACTTTTTTCTGGTTCAGAAAAATTATGACTTAAATGTTGTTTCCTGTTCTCAAGATTACAGTTATTCTGACATATTTCATACACACTACTTGTCTACAATAAAATCAAGGGAAGTAAAATGCAGTTTTAAAACCACGTGAATGCACTCATCACTAAAAAAATCTGGACAAAGAGTGTTTTTGGCTTGTGTATGGTTTATTCTGCCAAAACCACTGAGCAAAACTATTTTACACTATCTGAAATTCACAGTAAACAACATAAAGAACCTATTGTTGCTTGCACAGGTTGTACTACAAGCAATGTTCAAAAGGTTATAAAAAACCCAAACCAAAATACAGTTTCACAGTTTGCATTATTCTTTGAAGATTATACTCCCTAAGAAATGTATTTCTCTACCTTTGTTTGTATGCTGTTGACTCAGAGTGCCTAATTTTTCTAGTCTTTAAATGTAAGAACACACAATCAGTAACATCTGGTCAACTCTGAGAAGCGTTAACATTTCCACCAACCTTATACTGAAGTCTGTGCCGTCTCCCCTTCAAGTGCATCTCCTTGGCGTTAGGATCATTAAAGCTGCATTCACAGAGTTTACAGTGAAAGCGGATCACCTTTCCTTCATCATTCCTTACCTGGAAAATAAAGTTGTAACACGTTTTGGTCTTTTCGTTTTCTTTTTTATAAAGCTGATGTACAAATTAATGTAATTATCCATTCATCTAATTATTCAGTGACACTGAATAATGTCTATCTGTATCCATCCTTGGACATCCTCAGAAACCACAGGGATATGGTCCTGGGTGACCAGATGCAGCTGGCTCTGCTTGAGCAGGAGGTTGAACCAGATGACCTGAAGAGGCTCCTGCCAACCTGAACCACTCTATGATTATATTTCACTAAAACAATTAAAAAATAATATACATTTTCACATTAATACCTCCTCCACATAATCATGGCCCACTGGTTGGACATCACTTTGCAAGGCCGCAAGAGTTGTGGGAGTTACTGGTTCAGCTGCTGTGTCTGGTTTTGCTTCCTGTGTTTGTACTGTAGCAGGAGGAGTTGTTTTAACACTTTCCGCTGACTTCATTTCTTCCATTTTACTTCCTGTTGTCTGAAGTTTATTGCCACCTAGAAATCAAAAAGGTTAAATTAACTTTCATAACATGAGAATGTGATTAAACATGACATGTAAACTGAAGACTTTATTTGCAAGTATCAATCGTCTGGCCAAAGCACTATCAGCCTTTTAAAATCAGTTAAAACCTGAACAAATTTTAAATACAATTAAAGAGCTTAAAATAAGTTTAGCAACATTCAAGTTATCTAAACACTAAAGTTTTTTATTTTAACAAGAAAAACTTTTTCTTTATAAAATTACCATTTCTGTTTTTTGTCTTCCTGCTTTTTTCAGGAGACAGAACTGAATGGGAACAACTCAGCCAAATGTATTTTAATAATCTCTTTATTTTGTCATTTTGTAAATGCATTCAAAAAAAGTACTTCAAAACCTAGTAAAACTAGTACAGGCAGTATACCCTTAGTGCTGCAACTCTATAGGTCTTTCCTTGAAGAGCAGGATAGCTCATTGTGGAGCAGCTGCTTCCCATCTCTGAGTGTCTGTCACACTCAGTTCAAAGTTTCCGTGGTTAGATTTCCACCATTACAAGGATGTTTCAGTTGTCCCGTTACCAACTCCCAACCTACTGCCAGGTGCATTAACAGCCCAGGCTGTGAACTGAAATTAGGACCAACTGGACTATAAACTGCAATAGTCCAGCAGCTACTACATAAGAAACCAAAGGTGGGAGGCTTCTTGTGAAGGTGGGAGAAACATTTTAGAGAGGCCAGGTGGAGACAACTGGACAGAAAACACCATAAATTTTGAAGCCAAACTTTTTCTTACATTCTTATTCTCACCTATCAGTAATTCCCTTAAACACAGTGGAATTACTCACATATAAAGTTAACTAAATACATTTGTATCTCTGCACTACTTCTTAAAAGAAAATCTATGTAATAGGTTAGGTTTCAAAATAAAGACTGACTTCTGTACTTGCCAACAAAGTTAATTTTCGGTGTAGATATTTTCTTTACAGGTATATTAGCAGCAGTTGAAGATGTTTTGTTGTTGGACGCAGTGTTAAGTGGTGTGTTTGCCGTGGGAGTAAGAATTTTCACTGCAGAGGATGCAACAGAGGAGTTGACAGTACTGCTGCTAGTTGCTATATTTGAAGCAGAGGCAGTTGGCTTGGAAGCAGATGTGGATGTTGAGGAAGTAGCTTGGGTAACCACATTTGGTTCAGTTGAAGGAATAGGCTTGCCAAGTTTTGTGTGCAACTTTACCACCTGTAAGTATGAAGAGAAATTCTCAGTATGACCACCCTTGGATAACACAAAAAAAATTCTGTATGACAAATATCACCATACCTAAAAAACTCAATACAAATAAAAAGTTAGCTGTTTAAGTCACAAAAAGTAGTCTTAGTTAAAAAAAAAGACATTTGAAAACTCTTGGCACTTGTATTACTGGCACTTGTATTATTGTGAGATAATATTTATTTCACATTCCTTACTTTCATGAAAATTCAGGCATTTACTCTCAGAGCTGTGTAGATGAGAACAGAAATGCAATAAACTCATAAGTCAGCAAGAGAAAACTATACCAAATATGTAAGAAGAATATATACTACACTCCATATACTTATGAAGTTACTCGGTACAACCCAAAAAAGTAATGGTCCAATTTATTAAAAAAAGAATGAAATACCAGACAAGTCTGTCTAAATTTTAATTTTTGCTCTTGTGGGAAAATTATTTTACATCTGCTATGGGATTCATTTATGATAACAGGAACAATGTTACTGAGGCCTGTGCAAAGAGCAATGAAAGCCAAGTATTAATACTGTATTTGTTAGTGACATTAATGCATCCAGAGTTATGAGGAAAATCTGTAACATCTAAACACACTCTACCATTGCATTTGTAGGGCCACTGTTGTAGGGCCAAATTTAAAGCATGTTCCAGAGTACAGCCCACAGATTTTATTCCAGAATGCCCTTCTAGTGCACCCAAACAGTAGGAAAAACATGCATACCAGTAGTCATCCAAAGATGCTCATTATTAAGTCTACTACAGGACATTGTTCCTTGCTCCCATATGACAATTTTCTTTGCAAGAATTACCCAGGAGTGATGCATAATACTCCTGTTCCTTGGCACTGACTCAGCTTACAGTGTTTCAAAGTGCACTGAAAGCTTCACAGCAGCAAACAAGTAAGATAAATGTCAAGAGAAGTCTTGAAAAGAGTTAGGGGGCACAGGAATGGTACCACATGTCCTCAATGACTCTTTCCCTCATCTTACTCCACACATTCTTCCTACAATTTACATACTTTTCCCTAGACATCTTCTTCTCATTGATGTCATGGTAGTATTTTCCTTTTAACATGGCTTAAAGACAAGTTTGAAACAAAAAGAACAATTATTTTAAATAAAATACTTTAAATTATAGTGTTTCTGCATATCTTCTCTTAAGATGAGAAAAAATAATGGGAAGAAACACAGATACTGACTTGCCATAGTAAGAACAAGAGAAAACTCTTACTTTCTGATGCTTGGCTCCACGGATATGTGCAGCATAAGCATCTGCCCCTGTACAAGACACATCACAAAGCTCACAGCGCAACTGATTCTGAGTTCCACGAGCAGAAGTACTGTTGTTATTGGTATTCTGCGAAGCCTTTAATGCAGCTTCTTTCTTTTTGTGTTTCTGGCCTTCCAAGTGTTCTTTATAAGTCTGTTTAGATAAACAATATACACACAATAAGCTGTCTTTGTACTGCTCATTCATCATTCATGTCAATACATGTAACAGAGAACATAGCATAAAACACTCGCTTTACCAAAGAAAAACTTCCTACACTGAACATTTCCTCTGCATGACATGCACTGAGGCATTAACAGGCCACTTCTAAGACCAGCAAATTCTCTTCTCTTCTCTACCACCAGGATTCCATGCTTAGGTAAAATAGCGTGGCTTTTCTCCCCTAAATTCTCATTTCTCCAATAAATATTGTCACTGAAATATTGGTATGATCAGAACACTGAAGTTTCCTGCATCAATCATTCTTGATTTTGGCTTTTCCTCAAACTCTTAAGACCATAGAGATCAAGTACATCCAGATAACCAGAAAAATCAGTTTAAAAAAGTCAGTTTAAGAGACAGTAGTGCATAAGTAAAGTTGTATTGAAAATGAATGCAGAAGTTGACCTGCGTTTCTGACAATCCAGAGAGCAGACAGGGCAGAAAACAATGACAAGTCTTCCTAAAGAAAATGAACTTTTTAGTCAGACACACATGTAGACACTCTGTATGACTTGGTCTCTACACACTTGTACCCACTCTGAAACTAAACTGGGATGCCAGAATACAGAGAACAATAAATTTTCAGGTTTACCGTTCACATAATTTGTGTAATTCCATAGCTTTCAAGAAAGTATTTTCTGAGACGTTTGCTAAGCTAAAGAAACAAATCAAATTCAACGTTTCAAATAATTCTGAAGTCCACAACACAGGTGAAGCTTCTCTGTACAAGCTCAGGGATCTATCCTTTTGTCTTCTCAAAGGAACTCTTTCTATATACATTTTAATTTAATTTAATTATTCATTTAGTAGAAGTATAGAATCAGGTCTTTAAAAATTAACAAATTAACAAATTAACAAATATTCCTGATTAGAATATTCCTGATTAGAAGAATGGAGCACATCTTCTATAAGGAAAGGCTGGGAGAATGGAGTTTGTTCAGTGTTGAAAAGAAAAGGCTTTGGGGTGACCTAACTGGGGCCTTCCAGTACCTGAAGGGAGGCTAAAAGAAAGATGGTGAGAGACTTTTTGCAAGAGCATGGAGAAACAGGATAATGGGGAATGGCTTGAAACTGAGATTAGGTTCAGGTATTAGAAAAAATTTCTTGACTGTGAGGGTGGTGAGGCACTGGAAGAGATTTGCCCAGAGAAGCTGTAGCTGCCCCTTCCCCGGAGGTGTTCAAGGCCAGGCTGGATGGGGCTTTGAGCAATGTGGTCTAGGGAAAGGTGTCCCCATCCACAGCAGGAGAGTTGGAATTAGATGATCTTTAAGGTTCCTTCCAACCCAGGCTATTCCACGATTCTGTCACTCAACAGGGTCAGATTTTTAGCTGAAAAAATTAAGAATGAAGTGTAGATTAGAATATCACATAATACAGTACCTGTGGTCCAGCACAGCTGATCTTGCAAACGTCACAGTAGTGGATCTGGGGCGGTTTGGGAGGTTGTTTTGGTTTCAGTTGCTTATTCTGGAATGGTGCCTTTTTAGTAAAGGTGGTCCCTGTCCAAGCAGCCGTTGCAGCAGCAGCAGCAGCTGCTGCCGCCGCCTGTTTCTGTTGCTGCTGCTGCTGCTGTTGGTAATAGGACGATGCGGCCGAATACACTGCGGCTTCATAGCCAGAGTA
This sequence comes from Calyptomena viridis, assembly GCA_013390005.1. Lineage (NCBI taxonomy): Eukaryota > Metazoa > Chordata > Aves > Passeriformes > Eurylaimidae > Calyptomena > Calyptomena viridis. The sequence continues at coordinate 143,491 of WEIV01028616.1, read as the reverse complement.
AGAGGTACCTCAAAAATCAAAATAAAACCAATGTTACATCACTGTGTATCATGGATCAATTACATAATACACTATTTCAAACTATGTTGCATAACAGAGTTAGAGGGGGAGAACCAGATGTAAGTAATTTACTGAGATCTTGTCAGGCAGTCTGAATTTCGCTTGATGTTTCACAGTACACAAATACACAGCTACCAACTGTACTGGAATATATTCCATTTTAGACACATCTTTGCAGACACACAGTTATGTGAGATATATCAAAGCGTCCCTAAAGAAAGAACATTTGAAATTTCCTGGTACATCTGGTAAAATTGGGTATGATGGAACAAGAATTTGAGTGGAAGATTTATCAAAGACCACTTGAAGTAAGCCATCTTCCAGAACCAGATGTGCTGGTCAAGTTTCCAAATGGCAAGGAGGACTGATATTATGTAGAGGAAAGGGGAAAAATGAAGATAAAAGACAGAATGTCTACTGCTATTACGTCCTATTACACTGATTTAAGTTCTTTTACTGGAAAGAAGCTGCTTGCTCACTAAAATATGGCTACCCAGTTCTTGATTTCTAGTATCATAGTTGAATAAATCAAGGAAACTTTGCTCTGTCTCAAGGAAGTATTAAAATACCATTTTAAACAGAAAACAAAACAAAACAAAATGTTCAAGGTAGTTATATTATGCCAGTTGATTACCATCTGGCTATAAAGTTAACATATTTTCCTCTGTAACTACTTTTTGGATTCCTAATGGTGGAACAAAAGCCTTTTTTTCAGCACCCCTTCTCATCCCATTTTGGGTCAAGACAGCCCAAACTTAAAAGATTTATATTCAACTGCTCCTCCCTGTCTCTGTAACTGCATGTGCCCTTCCCATTTCCACAAGGTAACATTTGTGTGGATGCATTTCCTCACATCTTCTATCCCACATCTTTTCTTTCCAAACATTACAGTCAGTCACCATTTATGTAGTAACACCAGCACGCTGTATATTCTCACATGTAACTAAATAGGCATTAAAGACAGCAAACCTCTTTTAAATACACAAGTCTGTAATGATATAAGTGGTTGATACCTCTCGGTAACTGAACATGAACTGCTAAAATTCTCACTATTGAGAGCCTCTCCTGCAACGACTCAAGAGATTCCAGCAGCAAAATATGCAAAATTCTTACCAGAGTAAGTCACTGCTGTTGTACTGTACGTCGCACTTTGAGTGTAGGATGGAACAACAGTGGCTGCAGCTGCCACTGGCTGCACAGTCGAGGACACTGGATATATGGAAAACGTAGTTGTTGCTGGACTCGGGGTGGCAGGTTTTATAGCTGTCACTTGTCGTGTTTGTTGGGCTTGGGTGTACTGAGTTGCTCCTTGGCTATATCCTGCTTTTGGAGCTAATTAGGATAGAAAATAGAAGTGTACAAACATTGGTATGTTTTAGCTGAATGAAATGTAACCCACATCAAGGGATAATTAACAATATGCTGGAGAACAAATGTGTAAATGTGGGGCTTTGTTTTGGGTTATTTCACTTGTTTTGCTTTTTAGTGTTACGCACCGTATACCACGTATCACACAATTCAACCATGTCACAGCTTGTACTATTAAGCCTCAAATTTTTTTATTTATTTCTAAGTGTGCTACCATATTTCAAACAACCTTCTGGTTCAATGGTTTTACTAGAGTACACCAAACTGCTAAGTACACCTTAATCTTCCTCTTATTTCTAAGTGAATTAATAAAAAACTATATAGGATTCTTTGTAGTAATCATGGTATGAATAATTAAAGACTTAAGTATGTGAAGTAACCAAAGATTTAAAAGAGTATTTCTAACCAAATTACCGTGTGAACCCAACACTGACTATGTGAACCCACTTCAGCAAAGTTTCTAGACAACTCCACAAGAACTTTGCCTAGACATATCAATCCAAACCTCAGACGCATCTACTTATGGCAACATCACAATAATTTTTCTACACAGAGATTACATGACGAAACTAAAAACTAAGGAAAAAAAAAAAAGATACTGTGAAATATTCAAACAACTATTTTTAAGTCTGAAAGCAGTCGTCAGACAGTGAGTAAGGAGAGCAGTGTGAATCATGCCACGCACCTGTCTGGTAGTACGACTCAGCCACCGAGGGCTGAGGCTGGGCAGCAGCAGCCACGGCCGCCGCCGTCGCTGTTGGCTGTTGATAATATTGTTTGCTGTCGTAAGCTACAGCTGGGGCAGTAGATCGAACGTAAGAATAGGAATCCTAAGAATTGACAAGAGAGAAACCACCTTTAGGAATGTTTCTAGAGTCACAAAAGTCATTAGCAGGGTCAAATAAACAGTGCGTTTTCTTCCGGCCTATTATAGTAGAATAAATCCCCTCATCTACAAATAATAGTATATACAAATAAATGCATGAAAGAAATTGAATTTACGTTTACAGGTACTTCAGGCCTGAAACAATCCTACTGGTCTTTTACAGGCTTAATACAGGAATTAACCTCATGGTATTAAATCACTTTCCCTACCAAATTTTTTGTTATTGAAAAGTATTTACTCCCACTAGTTCTAAATACAGACTGTATCAGATTCTATTTCTGTAAAATATGAAGTAAAAACCCACACAGATCTCCACAAAATTTTACTTGTGAATTCCTACAAACCCCAATAAATTCACAACGTCAGAAACACGAGCCTGTACAAGTTTAAAAAATCCCATCATTAACAACATTTTTTCTGGTTATAGAGTATGAAAGTGCTACTTTTAAAGCTTTCTTTACTTTTTTGTGTATAAAGTAGTCCATTAGGGAACCATAACTAGTCTATAAAGGCAAGGCATATGACACTTTTACAAATCAGGAGATGTCTAATAAACTTAGAAGGGGATAACCTGGAAGCCAGTATATGTATGTATGTATATTCTCTCATCCTCACCACGTTTATGATAAAGCAGAAAGAGCTGATCAACTGAGGGAGTAGCAAGGCATGAACTACTAGAGCTGAAGCATACTAATGTATAAAAGTTATTTTTAATTCCAAGAAATGTATCAATAAAATATCACTTATATTTTTATATATATTATTTATAGATATTTTATATATTATTTATATAATGTATACTATATATATAAAAAAATATATATCACATTATTTATTTGGGGGGGCTCCCTTTTTTGTCTAAATGTCTCTAATAACTGACCTCATAATTGCAATATGTGACAAATTATAAAAGCTGTGCAGAAGAATTGAGAATGTGCAGTAACAATACAGCCCTCCTAAACAAACCAAGTTAGAATCTAATTAGAATCTAGATAATGTCTTGGTAAATTTAGAACTAAAAAGTTGAAACAAGAGACGTAGCATTCAAAGATGAAAGGGGACAAAGCCCCCTTTCGCAGAACCCTGTATCCTACGGGCATCCAAAAACTACTTACAGGGTAGTTTATCTCCTAGGACAACCTTTATCCTCACAGGCTTAGTACTCCAACTCCCGTGGCATCCAGGAATCTGACAAAGGAACTATTCTACCTCAACTGAAAATTTTTACTGGAACAGTCTTTTCAGCTACATCAGTTCCATGACCCAGTTTACTGCACACCACTCAAACACCAGTTAGCTGAGACAAGACAGTGCTAGCCTTTACAGCAGTGGCTTCACAAAATCACATTTTCTCTTCCAAGCAGCCTTCCTCTTTTCCAAATATCATTCAAAAACCACACAACAGGAACCTACCTGGTAATTCTGTGTGGTGACAGGAGGTGGTGGTGGTGGGGCTTCTTGCTGCCGTTGTGTGTAGCCGTAATCCGTGGCCGTGTGTGCTGTGGGATATCCTCCATAGGCAGCAGCTGTGGCAGCAGCTGCAACAGCCACTGGGGCCGGCCTGGCCACGGCCACCGTGGCTGCTGCCGGGGCATAGGCTGCAGTGACCGTGTGCGCAGCGACCGGCGCCTGGTGCACAGTGTAGCTGGCAACTGTAGTCGGATGGGAATAGGCTACACCCGAAGCTGGCTGCTGGCTACATTGGAAAAAGACAGTAAGCAAGTTACTCCAATGCACAAAGCTAATGCCTACACATTTAAAAACCCCAGGTTTGGTTAATACTCATCTGTTCTACCGATGGACCTGGGGCAGCTGTCTATCTGTGCATAGTCTTATTTAATGGCTTTTATTACTCTTATTCCACCATCATGAAAAAGGCTCTATCATTCTGAAGTTTCTGTGGATGGACACGTAGAATAGAATCACAGAATATTCAGGCATGGGAAGGGACCTTAAAGACCATCTACTCCCACTCCTCCTGCCATGGTCAGGGACACCTTCCACTAGACCAGGCTGCTCAAGGACTTATCCAATGTGGCCGTGAACTCTGCAAGACCTGGGGCATTCACAACCTCTCAGGGCAACCTGTTCCAGAGTCTCACCACCCTCACAATAAAGAATTTCTTCTTAATACCTAACCTAAATTACCCCTCTTTCAGTTTGTACCCATTACCCCCTGCCCCATTGGTACAGTTCCTGACATAATATGCAGGCCATGATTTTCCCAGCAACGGGGGGTTTGCACTGGATTTTTTCTAAGAAGTGGAACAGAAGTCTTTCATTCAAAATAATGCAATAGTCTTAAACGGTTATCTTTTCATGACTGGCAAGTTTTAAAATGCTTTCATGTTTTTTAAACAAAACTGACACACCTGTCAAATTAAGAAAAACTCTACTTTTCTGTGAGAGCTTACTACTGACCTAGCTACTACTACTAACTTCATGACTAGCATGATGTTTTTCATTAAACCATATTCAAGTAATGAGATTTTAAAGACTTCCAAGACAATTGGCTCAGAACTCGCATTTACTTAAATATACACCTCTGATAGAGGACTTCTCCCACAGAAGTTTAGAACTATAAAAGCTGTCCCCACTTGCACTGACACAACACAAAACATCAAAAGGACAGTAATATTGAGCAAGAAGACTGGTACCAGAGCTCTGGCAATCATCCAGGCACATGCTGAGACTAATCTGCCTCTCTCAAATTTGCAAGTAGGACACTAATATGTGGCTATTTACTAAGAATGAGCAAATATTGAATGAGCAGAAATCAAAAATGATGGCTTCGAAGGTTTAGTTATTTGAACAGAAGGTAGAATTATTGTCCTATACTAATGTGTAACTCTGCATGATGTCTTCTACTGGTGTGTAACTGTAGATTATTATAGAAGCTTAGAACAGTTATTTTGATTTTTAAACAGATAAAGTGAAGTGGGCAAAATATCATTATCTGGAACAATGACATGAAGTGGGGATTCAATGATAATTCTAAATTTGTAGTACACTTTTTGCACTATTGTCCAGTAATAGCTAAGAATCTCCACAGAGTTACAAATCATCATAGCATTATTAGAAGATACTTCAAAAACAACTCCATGCGTAGCACAGAGGTTAGTAACCCCTACTTTTCAGAAGAAAATAGAAAAATGAGATCTCATTTGAAGCAAACATATTCAGCTGCACAGTGGAATTGCAATTATCCTCAAAACCAAAAGGATTTTGGCACTCAGTTTGCTGAGTGCCAGAACCCATGTTGAGTTTTATATATATATATATACGTAAGGAAATAGAGAGAAAATGGGAGGAGGAGAAAGACCTATGCAGAAGCATTAGCTTGGCTCTTCCAAGTTTCACCAAGTTTAAGTCACTGTTACAAAACATGTACAGTGCTCAAAACACATCACAAATTAACAGTATCAGTTTATAAAAGAAAATGCTTTTGTTCTCAGAATATAATAGAGATTATAGAAACTTGACAGTTTTCTGTATTTAATATTGTGATGAGATTATTGTCATTACCTGCAGAACTATTAACAAGATTATGGTACTGACAGTTTCATTTCTTGTGCATCAAAATTCCTTATCATGGCATAGAATTAACAGCCCAAATAATTTGACTTCTAAGGCTAATACAGTTCTATGACCATGTTTATTTTAGCAAACCTGTTCCCCTTGCTTCTGCAACAGCATGCAGAGCTAGTGATCGAGTTTGCAAGACTGCAAGGAAACTATTCTAGAACTGGCTGCAACTTCCTTTCTAAAAGTTAGGTTATGTTATAGAAATCCACAGTGACATCTCCTTTAAATTTGTGACAGGATTCTTCCCATGCTGGGGAGAGGAGGCCACACTGGAGCAGGATTTCCTGGCAGGACTTGTGGCCTGTGGGGGACCCACACTGGAGCAGCCTGTGCCTGAAGGACTGCACCCTATGGAAAAGTGACCCACATGGCAGCAGTGTCTGAAGAACTGTTGCCCATGGGATGGACTCGTACTGGAGCAGTTCCTGAAGGACTGTCTCCTGTGGGAGGGACCCCACGGGAAGCAGGGGAAGGATCCTCTCTCTGAGCAGTGGCAGAAAACAACAACTGACTGTAACCCCCATTCCCATCTCCCTGCACTGCTGGGGTGGAGGAGGTACAACTGGAAGTGGGGGGGGAGGTGTATTTAAGATTTATTGTTCTTCTCATTCTTAAACTCTGATCTTGTTAGCAATATATTCTTAATATCCCCACTTGGAGTCTGTTTTGCCTGTGATGGTGATCAATAAGGGCCTTCTTACGGTCCTTCTCTCAAACCATGAAACCCTCTGTCACATTTTTTTCCTCTCCCCTGTCTGTTTGCAGGGGGTGAGTGAGAGACCACCAAGCCTTTAGTGGGTGCTTGGCATCCAGCCAGGGTCAAACCACTACAGATATCCATTCTACAACACCGAGGCACAAAAGAGTTACAAAGATCCCTCTGCCCAACTCTACACCACAAAATCAAATAAGTGCCTTTAAAAAACCAATGTAATTCTAGGTAGGTACTTAGCCTGGAAAATTCTACCCTGAACACTTACATTTGGACAAGTTGTATTGAAACATCAGCAACAAAAAGTTGAGAACAAGCTCTCAAAAGCTGTTAGCCATCACTACTCTGTATTTGCTATTAAAATAACTAAATCAATTTAATAATTCTGTTGGTAACTTTTATTTTCCTTGGTTTATTTTCCTTGTCAAAAATCAGAATATTCAAACAGCAATGAAAGAACTTCTCTGAGCTGCACAAAGGTCTTCAGCAAGGAAACTGTACTGTGTTTTTGATATAGAAAAAAAAATGGCCCTACAAAGCAAAAAAAAAAAAAAAAGAGCAAAGCTGGCAGCACACTTAGCCAGAAGGCAGAATTTGGTCATAAATCCTATTAATGAGGTATTGGTGTCCACTTGGCAAAACACTGTTCTCCAGTCTCAAAACCACACACTTGTCTAACTTAAATAGCTATATAAGGTAGATTTGTAAATGAGCAACATTATTCCACAAAAAAAAAAGCTTAGATGAGAACCTGTGTTTTAACTACTCAATGTAGTATCTCAGAACCCTTGTTAGTTATTTTCATGTAGCAACACTGACAGAAGGTCTGGATTACCCAAGAATGACAGACAATTAAGAGCAATTAAGAAACAAATACTGAATTCTCTTCTGTAACACACTTAGGTCATGTCTTTTCTCATTTCCAGCTATTGCCTTTTTCTAGAAAAACGTGTTGAGGCTTTTTTTGATAAATCTGAATTGAAAGTAGAAAGTTTGATTTATTTGTTTCACATTAACAATATAAAGAAAATACACCATTTTGATATAATGCTATCTATTTTGCCAGGTATCTAAAGATTGTAAGATATTGTATTTTCCACGTTAAGATATTTGTGGAGTAAGTCAAGCGTTAAGAAACTTAATGAACTATCTGTAACAATTACTGTCAGAAGAATAACACCTTTTCAGGAAAACACAGTCTATTTCCAAATAAGATATATAGCACAAAAAAGCTATACAGACAGGAAGCACATAAAACATTCCCTATAAGCCTTGCTCTTCACTGACTCACTTCATTAAAAAAATGAAATTAATTGTTACTCATGTGCACATAACCTGAAGAAAAAAATGCTGCTCTTCGGCACATCTCCCTACTGACAACCAACACACACACATGAATGCTGCTACTATTCCAGCTCTGTTTAGGTTGCTGAACACTGAAAACTCTTCTCCTAAAGGCAAAGAACATCTTGTTTAGTTTCAGTTTTCTAAAGAGTGCTATTTTGACAGAGAGTTAAGATCTGGTGTAAAACCAAGTCTCTCTAAATCCAAACAACAATCTTCCTCAGACATTACAACTTCTAAAACGTATTTCTTGCAGGCTTTTTCATTTAATTAAGTAATTTCCATGCTATCTTAGCATAACATTTAAGCTAGTCTTAAAATAATTTTTAAAAGACAAGTACATTGAATTAACCCCCCCCACTAATTAAGATGTATTTCTTGAATTCTAGCTTTTAAGAATATGTGAATATTTTATCATTAATATAACACCTAATTGCCAGACTTCCCAAAGTTTCATAGACTATTCTATTAATAACAGAATAGCAAAAAAAACAATTTTGAAGTTCTTTCAGGAATATGAAGACAGAAACAAGTATGATGTAACTCTACAAAAAGTGTTAGAGGACCTGCAATCTGCTACTGCTTCAGATCCTAAACTAGGAAGAGGCACTCTGGAATAACTAGTCAGATTTAGTTTCAGACGTGTTAATGGAACATGGACAGAGCAAAGTAAAAACAAAATAACAATTAAAAAAACCCACACTTGACAATGAACAGCATAAAATGGCAAAATGAAGTATTAGACTACAGTAAGTTTTACTTTAGAAGTGACTGTGCTCTTTTTCTAGAGCCTGTCACTCATTATAGGCAAAAAAATTTTGATGAAGACTGAATGTATCTTTTCAGAACTTTAATGAAAATTATTTTTTTCCTATTCTTAGAATTTTGTGAACAGAACACTGTTTGTAACGCAATTCATTAGGAACCCAAGAGAGGCCTGAAGGCATGCAAATGTGCAATCCCCTCTTGAATTCTGCTAAATTTCAGCATTTCCTAATAATGTGTTCTATGGTTTAGCTACATAAAGCCTAAAAAAAAAAGACAGTTCTTCGTAGTAATTTTGAGTTTCCCTTCCTCTGCCTTGTTCTTGCATTATTCCAATAAAAACAAAAATTAGTGATGGCTACTAGATGGCTAAATCATACACTGTGAATAACTCCCCTCAAATATGAACAGCCTCACGTTTTCAACACATCCTTATTCCTTTAAAAATCTTTACATTCAACCTTGCAACCTGATTTAATTCCAAGTTCCGCAATGTTCTCCTCTCTGTACGCACTGCAAGTGTCTGTAACAGTGATGTAACATAAGCTCTGTATCTACCTCCCTTTGCTCACAAGAGACAGCCCACTGCCTATACTGCTTTCTTCAAAAAGCTCATTTTACCAAACCTAGTCAACAGCCATGGTCACAATGATAATCTGCAACACCAAACCACCTAAGCTTGAGATTTTACATCTGCCTCAAAAAGGACCAACTACTAACATTATCCCTGTCAAAATCACAGAATAAAATAATGGCTGATGCTGGAAGGGACCTCTGGAGGTCATCCAGGGGTCCAGTCCCTCTCAAGCAGGGCCATCTGCAGCCACACACAGAGTACTGTATCCAGATGGCTTCTGAGCATCTCAAAGGATGGAGACCCCACAACTTCCCTGGGCAACCTGTCCTTCTCACAATAAAAAAGTGTCTCCTGATGTTCAGAGGGAACCTCCAATGTTTCGGTTTGTGCCCATTGCCTCTGGTCCTGGGCACCACTGAAAAGAGCCTGGCTGTGTCCTCTCTGTATCCTTCTTCAGACATTTATACACATTAAAAAGATTCCCCTCAGCCTCCTTTTCTCCAGGCTGAACAATCCAAGCTCTCTTTGGATTTTCCCACACAAGAAATGCTGTAGATCCTTCAGTACCCTTGTGGGCCTTTTGCTGAACTCTCTCCAGTACATCCATGTCTCTCTTGTACTGAAGCCCAGAAATGGACACAGGATTCCAGGTCTGACCTCACTGATGCTGAATTAGAGGGGAAGGACCACCTCCCTTGACCTCCTGGTGATACTTTGCCTAATGCAGCCCAGGATGCCATTCCTCTTCTTTGCTGCAAGGACCCGTTGCTGACTCATGTTTGAGTTTGCTGTCCACTGAGATCCCCAGGTCCTTTGCTGCCAAGCTGCTTTCCAGCTGAGTGGCACACAGCATATACTGGTGCATGGGGTTGTTCTTGAATACAGATCTCTGCACTCCTCCTTGCTGAACTTTCTGAGATTCCCATCAGTCCATTTCTCCGGCCCCCTGAAATCCCTCTGAATGTCACTGCAAACCTCTGGCACACCAGCCACTAGTTTTTTGTCATGAGCAAACTTGAGGAAAGTACACTCTGCCCCGTCATATGGACCATTAATGAAGATGTTAAAGAGAAAAAAAGGGTAAAATTGGCACATTCTCTGTAAAGAAAATTCACTTGTATAGAAAACTGTACTAAATTCTTAAAACATTCGTTATTTCCTATCTTAAGCTACTACTCTGCTTTTCTAGCACCAATAATGTAACTGCATGTTAACCTCCCATTGTTTTATTTTAGTAGCAGCCAAAATTTTACACACCATTTAACACTCCAGAGTTAAGCCTACAACCATCAATCCTTTCTGTGGATACAACTACAAAGGACATAACTTACACCATTAACAGAAAAGCTTCCCCAACTGCTCGGTTCCTGAAGACAAGAGCCAGCTTCAAATTTCAACTAGTTGGCAGACTTTCCTCTATAAAATGACAAGGGTTCCTCTGACTCATGAGGCACCTTTCCTCCCCAGATACCACCACCTCGTCTTGTCTCCCTATTATAGCCAACTGCATCACTGGCATATGGCCCATGTTAACAAGCCCAGAGCTCTCTACCTTTCTAATGTTGGCATATCTCCTTTGAGAGCAGGACCTCACTAACTTGAAAGGTGGTGTCCTGATTTGGGACAAATACATTCAGAGGGATAAATATTCTCTGATAAAAACAGGCTGCAGTCATCCTCTCCCACCAGGTTCGAGAAAAGAAATATTTTCCTCAAAGGAAAGTGAAAGAAAAAATATAAAAGTATTTATTTAACAAACATACAAGAAAAAAGATAATAACATTAACAAGAAATAATTAAGTCTCTCACTGGAAGACCCAGAGTCTCTCTGTTGGTATGGTTTTCCCTCTCTCCCTTTGCAGGTTAGGCCAACCGTGGGGGGCCCCCCCCAAGGCCAGACCAGTGGAAAAGGCCTCCCAGTAAGGTTTCGATGTTCCATGTCCCGACAAGTCCAGGAGAGAAGAAAAAAGAAATCAAATGTCCAGGAAAATACAGGAGTCTCTGCTCTTTCTCCTTCCAAAGAAGGAGGGCTGAGAATTCTGGCTGGAAAAGCTGGAAGAAAGATGCCTCCTCCCCCCTTGCAGCTCAGCCACTGAAGAAGCAAAACAAAATGAACTGGGGTTCTTGAGATACAGGACTGCTTTGAAAAAAAGTTCTTTTGACTGGTTTTTTTTTTCTCTCTGCTCTCAGGGCTCAGTTTTAAAAGCACAAGATTAATTTTTTTTTTCTCTAGCATAGAGAAGACGATATAGGAGATATCATAAAGTTACCCCAAGACAAGAGGTCTATCAAAATCTTTCCATAAACATCCGTATTTAGAGGCTTCTTGTGTATGCTAAGTAAGCTGGGACAGCATGTTTAGAATAGCACTTAAGACTGAAAAAAAAGAGCACTGGCTCCACACAGCTCTATTCATATTCAGTGAAGTTTCTTTTGCCAAAAATGTGTATGCTTCAAGATGTGAGGCAACTCAAGAGAACATGGGTATAAAATTCACAGAGTAACCATTTGGAGTTTTTACCCTCCTCGTACAGTAAAACTATGATTATATTCACTGCCCATGCATTTTAGATGTATTGTACTGTAAGATGAATAAATGTTTTTCTTAACATAAGTCTTACAGTACATATTACTTTCAGAAAAAAGTCATACTTGGTATTGTCCCTACCATCCTATTTTTATCAGTATGAGACTAATTCTTTTTAGTGATACTTTAATTTTGGCCTGGTATGCTTGTGTGAATTACAGCCTTAATGTCTCTTAAAGACTGAATACTTTTAAAACCAGTATCTAGTTGATGAAGAGGTAACCAGGGCAGACATTGAAGACAAAAGCAAACTTAATTAAAAGTACCAACAAATGTGAAAAAAAATTACATGCACAATCAATTCTCAATAGCCAACTTGCCCAACCACAACAATTCACCTTCCTCTGCACCAGTCCTGAATATGTTTTAACATTGTCCACTACACTTGAATTCCAAACCAGCTTTAATTGCATGAGTTCACTTCCATATGGCTGCCTAGAAGATTGTATCTTAACCAAAACTCACAGGCACTGTGGTCTGCTCTGAACCTGAACTGCTAAAATTGCCTTTATTTGTGAAGTGCTCGCCACACTTAGTAATATCCACTCTGTTTGAAGGTAATTCAAAGTTAAGAAATCACTCCTAACTACCCAAGCATCTCCCATCTGTGTCCTATCTCATTAGAGCTGGGACAAGGTATGAATATCACTAAGATGAAACTCCAGCACTTAAGATTCTTCATCTTTATAACGGAAGCCGATGTCATAACACAAGGTTAATTAAACAAGACTATCATATTTGCAGACTTCTCTGGCCAAACATTACTCAATGCCCCTATCTCTCCATCAGCATCCTCTCATTTCAACCAGCCAACTTTAGAATAAAAGCATAACTATGGCTCTCTCCAGCACTGAACCAAGAATGCTAATGTTTTTTTACATGTGAAAGACCAGCCAGTATTAGGGAGTTAATTTCAAATTGAACAGACACACAGTGGCTCAAGTGACCTACAGAGCACACAAACACACAAAGAAACAAGGACTAGTATCACCAAATGCCACACTTATTACAGATGGATTAATAGCTACTTAGATAAGTAACAAAGGAAGTCTGCATTGAATGCAGGTTTATAACCTTAGGCCCTAATACCAACACTAGCAGAAAACATGAATTGTTAAGGTATTGCAATATTCAGAGAAATTTCCCGCACTTATATGTGCATAATCTAATGCTTCTCTCATTAAGTCATGATAATATTACACAAAGAATTTTAAATGAGTAGGTAGCAGGAAATTTTACGTAGCAACAAGACTCAAAGGAACCAGAATGCTTCTAATACATTATTTACAGGATTAAAGGGCACTTAGTTCTTTTCCTGCCTTTGATTAAATATGAAACATGATTTTAAGTGCATTTTATGAAAATTAGCATTTATGAACTAATAAAGACAGTCTAATAAAGACAGACTAATGAAGACAGTATTCCTTTTCTTATCTAGTCAATTGGGGGAACTATACTGATTACCTTGTTACAACAGTAAATGACAGTAAATACAGTTAACTTCTGTACCACCATCTTGGCTTTGGCTGAGGTAGTTAATTTTCTTCTTAGTAGCTTGCTCAGTGCTGTATTTTGGATTATAATAATAATGCTGGTACCACACTCACGGTTTAGTTGTTCATCAACAGGGATAAACAACTCTAAATCAAGAGCTTTTCATATTCCATACTCTGCCAGAGTGTGGAAATAAGTTAGGAAGGAGTACGGAGAGAGCTGACTGGAATCAGCCAAAGGGATATTCCATACCATGGAACATCATGCCCAGTGTGTATATTAGGGGGAGTTTGGCCAGGAGCTACTGACTGCTTCTGGAGGACAGGCTGGGCATTCATCAGCCCACGATGAGCAATTTTATTTTGTGTCATTTTCTTCTGCCGCCTTCATTACTACTATAATTTTTATTATTACTGTTATTTACTATTATTTTTATTATTACTGTTAGTATTGTTACAATAATTCATATTACTATATTTTACTTTTTTTTCAACTATTGAAGTGTTCTTACCTCAACCCAGGAGTTTTATTTTCCTGATTCTACTCATACATAGCGCGGGTGGGAAGGGAGTGAGAGGCTGTGCAGTACTTAGTTGCCAGGCAGGGTTAAACAGAAACAACACAGTACTCTTGAACAAATCCAAGATCTAACACCTGAGCACCTATCAATCTGGCCTTTATAACTGTTTCAAATATCAGTATTTAATGTTAAGATTTGGAAAATTTTTTTCCTCATGTGAAGGATGAGAGAGTATTTAAATGATCCACCATGGCCACAGCTAAACTGGAATCACAGAAAGACATGGTGATTTCTATGCCAATAATAGCTCCATGGTGTTTTAAGTTGTTGATTTAAACTGCAATTGGGATAGCGCAACCTTGGATGTATGGACAGACCAGGGAATGAGACACTGGAGAGCAGTGCCATGGAAAAGGACCTGGGGGTCCTGGTGGATGGCAAGTTGAATATGAGTCAGCAGTGCCCTGGCAGCCAGGAGGGACATCTGTGTCCTGGGGGCATCAGGCAAAGCATCACCTGCTGGTCGAGGGAGGGGATTGTCCTGCTCTGCTCTGCACTGGAGCAGCCTCACCTTGAGCCCTGTGTGCAGATTGGGGCACAACATAAAAAACACATTAAGCTCTTAGAGACCATCCATGTGAAGGCTATGGAGATGAAGGGTCTGGAAGGAAAGCCTTACGAGGAGTGGCTGCAGTCACTCGGTCTGTTCTGCCTGAAGGAGACTGAAGCAAGACGTCATCACAATTTACAACTTCCCCACAAGCAGAAGTGGAGGGACAGACACTGATCTCTTCTCTCTGGTGACCAGTGATAGGACCTTAAGGAATGGCATGAAGCTGTATTGGGAGGTTTGGATTGGTTATCAGGAAAAGGTTTTTCACCAAGAGGGTGTTCAGGCACTGGAACAGGCTCCCCAGGGAAGTGGTCACAGCACCAAGGCTGGTAGAGCAGAATAAATGTTTGGACAATGCTTTCAAGCACTTGGTGAGATTCCTGTGCAAAGTCAGGAATTGGACTTTGATGTTTCCTGGTGAGCCCTTTCCATCTCAGGATATTCTATGATTCTGTGATTCACTATTCATAATGCAAATTAGAATACCATAATTCAGATGAACTGCAATTCCAACAGGGTTTATACTGGTGTCCAAAAAAGTCCAGAATTAAATAGAGAAAACTTCCATTAAAAGCACCTTTTAACTATGACTTAATACAGCAAATTTTTTCCTTTGTGTCTTCTGAGTGTGAGGTGCATGACTGTAGAAACAATGACTTTTCATTTGTGGTTACTGAAATTCTAAGGGACCAGCTGTATCAACTGAATGTTCCTACATCCATGGGACCCGATGGGATTCACCCAAGAATACTGAAGGAGCCAGCAGATGTTACAGCAGGACCTCTCTTAATCATCTACCAAACACCTTGGGAGTCTGGGCAGGTCACAGCTGACTGGAAGCTTGCCAGTGTTATTCACAAACACATGAAGGAAGACAGGGAACTTACAGACCTGTTAATGTAACCTCAGCTCCTGGAAAAATTATGGAGATACCAAGTGTTACTGAAAGGCATTTAAAAAACAATGCAATCATCTGCCATAGTCAACATGGGTTCAGAGAGAAAATGCTGTTTAATCAACCTATCCTTCTATAAGGTCACTCTCCTACTGGATAAAGAGAAGGCAGTGGATACGGTTCTGATTTGAAAAAGGTTTTCATACTGTCCCTCACAGCATCCCTCTGGGTAAGCTGTACAGCTGTGGGATGAGCAGGTTCACAGTGCTCTGGGGGAAGAACAGGATGGATGTCAGGGCTCGAAGGGCTGTACAGAATGGGGCTACATTCTGTCTGCCAACCAGCGAGTTTGCTGGTGATCCATACTGGGACCTGCTGTGGACTCCCTAGAGGCACAAGAGGCCTCGCAGAGGGATCTAAATAGACTGGAGCATTGGGCAGTCATTTATGGAATGAAATTTAACAAGTGCAAATGCTGGATTCTGCACCAGGGATAGAGTAATGCCAGGCACAGGTATAGCGTGGGAGAGGAGTGGCTGGACACCTGCCCAGAGGGATGTGTGGGCCTGACTGACACTGAGCTCTGTGTGGGTGAGCACGGGGTGCCTGGGCAGCCCAGAGGGAAAAACCCATCCTGGGATCCCCCAAACGCAGCACAACCAGCCGGCCCAGAGAGGGGACGATCCCGCTGTGCTCAGCCCTGGGCAGCCTCACCCTGTGCAGTGCTGGGCCTGCAGCTGGGGAGGGACGTGAAGGTCCCTGAATGTGTCCTGGGGAGGGAAGCAGAGCTGGGGGGAAGGCTGCAAGGAATGTCCAGTGAGGAGCAACTGACGACTTTGGGTTTGTCTGGTTTGGAGAAAAGGAGACTGAGGGGTGACTTCATTGCCCTCTGCAGCTTCCTGAGGAGGGTAAGGGAAGAGGGAGATGCTGAGCTCTTCTCCCTGGTCTCCAGGGACGGGACACCTGGGAATGGTTCACAGCTGCACTGGGAAAGCTTTAGACTGGACATTGGGAAGCATTTCTTTGCTGAGAGGGTGGTCACACAACACAACAGGCTTCCTAGAGATGTGGGTGATGCCCTCAGCCTGTCAGTGTTCAAAGGTATTTGAACAGTGCCCTTAAAACTTCATCAGCCCTGAAGTGGTCAGGCAGTTGGACTGGACAATGACTCCAGGTCCCTTCCAACTGGAAGACTCTGTTCTACTCTTTGTAACTGAACAGGAACTATTTTAGACTGTCTTCTTTCTGATACAAAGCTTAGGGATTTTTTTTTTCCTGCAGGATTCCAGATAAAGATTTAACATATTTTAAGATATTTGTACTTTAGGATACTCCAAGGAAGGTGTGTGTGCTAAAAAACAATTGCACAGACTTTTTGCACCCAACTGAACTAAGTGCTGAAATCGACAAAGTTCTATATATTATCATAAGGAAACATTGAGCTTCCTCTAAAATTACAGTCCAATATTTTCCCAATACACCAGAATTTTTCACAGCCATTTTGGCAAGAGAGAATCTTAAAACGTGTGACCAATAATGTGTTATGAAAATTTTGTTACTTGTTATAAAAACTACAGCATCAGGTCTTTGAAATGGTATATATTAAAGAACTAAGGTCTTCTACTGCAAGTGTCTGACTTGCTGTCCTACAACAACTTGCTATGTTAAGCAACTATTTTAAAATACATAGATTAGCCCTGCATCCAGAAATACTTTTTTGTGTTTGCTTTTCATAGATCTGTTTCCTATGTATCAACTAAGCACAAAAACATTATTTTGTTTACTTATTATCCTGATTTCTAGGAACACAATAACTTTTTTAAATATGTAAACTGTTACTTCAAGCACTGGTAACAAACCTCAAGGACTTATTGTAAAATCTTACTATTTCCCCCTCCCACCACCATCTCTTTCTCAAATATACTGGAGTTGAATATACATTTTGTAGCACTCTGTAAACATTCCACAATGCACCTACAAAGTCTGATTCATGAAAAGAAAGCTCCCCTTTAGACATTTTAAATTACTCATGTTTTCTGCTCAAAATATTAAATTCATTCTTACAAAAGGACTGCTCTAACACTGACTGTTGTGCGTCTTCGCTTCCAGGTCTGGTAAATACACAAACCATTCATAGGATGTAGAGTCTTTAACTGTTACAAAAT
The DNA here is from genome assembly GCA_013390005.1 of Calyptomena viridis. NCBI lineage: Eukaryota > Metazoa > Chordata > Aves > Passeriformes > Eurylaimidae > Calyptomena > Calyptomena viridis. The sequence goes on along the minus strand of WEIV01028616.1, from coordinate 125,920 downwards.
AAAATAGTATCTTGAAGGAAAAAGCTCCTTTTGATCAGTTTCCCATTTTCTCAAGAACACATTTAGGATCAACTATCTAAACAAGTTTTGAACTTGAATGGTATTCCTGTTATATGTTTTTATATTGGAATTCAAAAAGAAATTTTAAACTAGTTGTTCGTTATCTTAAGACCTTGGACCCACACTAGAAGGAATTTAAAAAAGTCATCTCCAGTTCAAAACTACAGACATGGATTTCAGTTTATTATTCACCTAATTTATGTATTAAAAAAACACTTATGCATAGGTCCTATATATTCACTGTAACTGTCATGCAAAACAAACACATAAACATGCTACGAGCATCTAAATGAACTAGAAGATGAGCTAAGCTTAATCCTCTCCTTTAACTATTAAACCTTGGAGTAAATGAATTTTAATGTGCTACATGTCCATTTCCAGGAGAAAAATATACAGAAAAAAAATAGACTGGAAGTCATTCCAAGACCTCCATAAAATTGTACATTCCTAAAAATGTCAGGTATGCAATTTTTATTAGCCAGTAGCATACATCCGCATTTGTTAGTTGATAATCCTTGATATATTTGCTTTATTCTTCTGTTTTTCTCATTATTCAAGACTTAGGCATCAAGGAAGTTCTTCATTACAGATTTATGGAATAAACAACATTAAGATTCAAACGTGGACTTTAAGGTGCTACTCCAATACAAGCCAAAACATGAACGTGTTCCTGACTGTATTTAGCAAATTATGTAATCTGGTGTCAGAAAATGTAAGATAATAGATGCTACTAATTGCTTTGTAACACTCTGGTCACAATTTGGATGAACAAAACCAACAAAGATACAAAGACTCGAGGCAGTGTGTCTATGCAAGATATGTACAGACAGATAAGATTAAAGGTAGGTATACCTGTCTACACACTCACAGGTACTCAAGTCCCGGTAGAATACCTGCTCCCGGTCAGAGTAGGAGATCCTTTTAAAAGGTTCCTGGCCCTCAAAGTACTTTCTTAGACACAATCACAGCATTGCTTCAACTGGATTCAAGCAATTGTATTTTCCCATGCTCCGTCTCTCCCTTTATCCACCCAGTCTCCCTGAGGGTGCGTTCCGATCTCTGTTAGACAGGGCTCTGCCGTCCCACACCGACAGCAAAGCCCGGGGGAGCAAGGCCTGTGTTCCCGGAGCTGCGGGAGGAGACGGGCCCGGGAGCAGCACACGGTGACTCGCCGGTGCTGTTGACTCAAAGTGGCCATTTTAATTTAAGGGCCTGGGGCCCCGATGCCGCCGCCGATCCTCCCCCTCCCTCCCCCGTGGTGCCCAGCCCCACGTCCCACCCCTGGGGATACAGGGAGCACAAGGAGCGGGAGGGTCCGCGCACAACCCTCCGACAGGGGCGGGGGGCGGGAGTGGCCGCGGCCCCGCACGGCGAAATAACCCCGGGGCGGGTGGCGGCGGGGTCGTTACCTGTACTGGGCAGCAGCCCCGCTGTGGGTGAATCCAAAGTAGTTGCCGGTGGCCATTTTGGCATCTTCCCCCAACCGGCTGGGCACTGCGGCGGCGACCGAGGGGCGGCGGCGGCCGGGGCCATGACAGGAGGCCCGGCGGGAGGAGAGAAGGGGACACACAGAGGGACAAGGGGCAGAGAAAGCGCGGGAGCGCCGGGTCAGAATCGTCGCCTCAGCACCGACCTTCCCCCTCCCCCGCCCCGCCGCCCCCTCCCCGCGCACG
>WEIV01028616.1:112419-123910 GCA_013390005.1 Calyptomena viridis | reverse complement strand
AACGGCGGAGTGCGGCCGGGCCGGCTCAGTCTGCGCACGCGCGAGATGTGCGCTGGGCCCGCTGGGAGGTGTAGTCCGAGAGCCGCAGCGCCCCCCGCCCACGGAACGGGGAGTCGAGGGAGCCGCCGCCGCCGTGGGGTCCCCGTGGGCGCAGGCGCGGGATCTGCGCGGGGGCCTCTGGGAGTTGTAGTCCTTGTCTCCGGCCATGGGGCGCTAGCAGCATATTGACTATGTACACAAATATTCATCATGTGTAGAACCCCGTCCCACAACTGCGTGCTTGTTGCACGTGCAACACAGGTACAGCTTCACCCACACAGGGCCCAGTCGTGCGCCAGCAGCCCGTCAGATCGGTCCTGAAACCCACGGGCAGCACATTGCACCCCGGCCCGGCCGTGCTGTGACTTCCCTCTCGAAGGGACTGAATCAGTGCCTGTTCCCCGAGGCTCTGCCTCTCCTTCAGGCAATCCTTCCCTCTGAGCAGCAGGCGTTCCTCAAAGCTCTGAACAAAGCAAAACTTATATGCCTAAAATACTTTAATCTCATGTATTTCATCTGCCCCGCAACGTGTGTTTTTAGTAAACTAGTGATGCAATGGCATCACCGAAGATTTATAAAACACTTTTGGCTGAAGTAAATCCGATGTCATTCTGGAAGCATTTGTTTTCTCTAAGCCACACCTACTCAAAACACCCCTGCTCGGACCCCCTCCCACAGTCCTCATGAAAGGAAAGGTTTCTCTTATCCCGCTGTACCTGTTGTCATAGTAAGGCTTCAAAGATATTATTGTTCATAAAATAAGAAGAGGAAAGTAATTTCTCATCTAAAACTTACTTTCTTGCAGCTGCATATGAAGTATAGCTATTTCAGATGCCAAAACATCCTTGCCAGTTCACTGAACTTAATTTGTTGGTCATTATTAATTTTTGCATAGGAACTGAATATTACTGTACCTCTTGTCCATTCTTATCCTGATCAGGCACAATAGTAAAAGGAATGTGCATGGTTCCACTCAAAGTGCTTTTCTGTGCAGAAAGTGGCTATTGGGTAAAGACATTTAATTGAATTTAATTCATAGATTATAAAAAGACTTAATCCCCAAGTTCTTCATGATAGTACTTCAGGAGAGGGCTCTACAGAAACCTTCTATTACAGAGTTTGACTTCTGCCATGAAAACCTCAACTGACTCAGCATACACGCATGAGATACATATACACTATCCCCTCCTTATTTTTATTAAAAATGGTTCATAATTAGACCACTGGATGATGGTGCTTGGACAAGAAGACAACAGAAGTTTTTCTTGTAAACCTTCCAATATGCTGATAAGTAGACAGCATGGAATACACATGTCATTCAGAATGTAAGCACCTATATTCACAGGCAGGCATCCAAACACCCTTTAACACCTCATCACTGTTTATGTTTAGCAGGTGGGAAGGCCTGCAATTGCCTATTGCTTCTTCATTTAGGAGGTAAACTTCACAGAATCATAGGATGCCTTGGGTTGGAAGGGTGCCTGTCACCTGAGGTTGGAATCTTCCACTAGACCAGGTTGCTCAGAGTCTCATCCAGCCTGGCCTTGAACACTTCCAGGGATGGGGCATCTACAGCTTCTCTGGGTAACCTGCACATGGGGCTCATCACCCTCACAGCTAAGAATTGTTTCCTAATATCTAATCTAAACCTACTCTCTGTCAGTTTGGAGCCATTCCCCCTTGTCCTGTCACTACATGCCCTTGTAAATCGTCTCTTTCCATCTTTTTTGTATACGACTTCAGGTACTGGAGGACCACAATTTGGTGACCCTGAAGACTTCTCTTCTGCAGGCTGAACAATCATAATTCTCTTATCCTGTCCTCAAAGGAGAGGTGCTCCATCCCTCTGATCATCTTGGTTGCCCTCCTCTAGACTGTCTCCACAGATATCGTGGAGCTACAATATTCCAAAAAACCCTGGAATATTTACTTGGAATATTTTTNCCAAACAAATAAACAAAAAAAACAACCCACAAAACTTTTTTATTCACAGCACAGATTTTTGTCTTAGGTTTTATGACTTTTTTTCCACCCAAGTAATTCCCAGTAGTTCTCATTCAAATATTACACCCTCTATGTTGTGATTTCACCCCTGCATGCCTGAGCACAAGCTCCCGTTTGACAGCACAATNCATTTAGGAGGTAAACTTCACAGAATCATAGGATGCCTTGGGTTGGAAGGGTGCCTGTCACCTGAGGTTGGAATCTTCCACTAGACCAGGTTGCTCAGAGTCTCATCCAGCCTGGCCTTGAACACTTCCAGGGATGGGGCATCTACAGCTTCTCTGGGTAACCTGCACATGGGGCTCATCACCCTCACAGCTAAGAATTGTTTCCTAATATCTAATCTAAACCTACTCTCTGTCAGTTTGGAGCCATTCCCCCTTGTCCTGTCACTACATGCCCTTGTAAATCGTCTCTTTCCATCTTTTTTGTATACGACTTCAGGTACTGGAGGACCACAATTTGGTGACCCTGANCGTTTGACAGCACAATTCCCTGCAACTTCATCAGAAGCTTTCAGATGACTTTCCTGGGTGAATTTTGCATTTTGAATCTTCAGTGCATATATCACTTTAAAAAGACCACAACATACTCTGTGAGAAGTCACACTGACTAAATGTGACCAAAAAAACCACAAAGGTTTGCTTTTTTCTTGAAAAAAACCCCAGTGAGTAGTATTATACAAGTCTTTCCCTCAGCAGTTTCCTAATAAGAACCTGATGCTTCCTGGTGACTTTGTGAACCATTACATAACATCTATTTATGCTACTACTAGCTTGCAGGATCAGATTCATAGTCTGTACTTAAAAAACCTCAGTGGGTTATAAAACAAGATTGCATCTCCCTAAGACATGTATCAGATTGCTTCAAAATGAAACAGTAATAAATTCAGATTAGATCCTTCAGGGCATTTTGAACTTTACTGATTTCTATATCCTTAACTGGAAGGAAAATACATGGAGTGATAAAGTGGAAGTTCTGGAAGGAGGAGAAAGGCAGAAAAGCTTTACTGAACAATGGAAAAGGTATTTTTTTAAATAGGAAAACTAAACTACTCCACCTCTGTTCCTACTAAGATCACAGAACAGCCAAGAATTTGCAGAATGAAAACGTACACTGGAACACAAATCTCTGAGTTGGAATTAAATACTGCAGCTACTTTATCTGTTCAAAGTTCAATGTCTCTGAAAATACCACATACAAAAATGGCAAGCAAGATAGCGTTCAAAAAAACAAAATTTTGACCTTTGTTTCAATTGTATGAAAGGAGATCTCCAAAATATGGCGAGAAGAAGAGAGCACCATATAACATTCAGTGTCATCAATCCTATTTTACTTGAACGTCCCAGGATGCATGTCTCTGCTGCTACTACAGGACTGCAGAACTGTGGCTGAAACGCAATGGAGAAAACTCAACCTTTTTAAATCTCAAGATTTGTTAAGTTAGATTAAGTAAGATTGCTTGGGGGCAACCAACCTTAGAGTTTATGTAAAGGAGGCTCTCAGCCGGCCTTTGTGTGCCCACCAGAGGGCAGGGCGATGCAGCAGAAGGTGAAAGCTTTCCAACACAGCACAGACCATCTTAATAGAAGCAGCTCTTCTATTTCCTGAAAAGGTAATTTAATAGTTAGTGCTCTCTTCGTAGACGCTCTAGATAGAAAAAGGTTTACAATCAGCATACAGAGTCAAATGCTACCTTGTCACTTGGAAATTATCTCAGATGGCTACAGAGACAAGACATTCATCAGCTAATCAACTTTCTTATTTTAAAGTGAAATGACATTTTTTAAGCAATGGAGACAGAGACCCTATGTTTCACCATGGTTTTAAATTAATAAAGCAAAAAAGTATTACTTTTAACAACAGGGTTTAGACATTGAAGAGTGATCATAACAATTGACATATGAAAATAAACAAAAGTAGTTTATTAAACCACAGATGGAAGTTACCTGTGTATAATACTGGAAAGCTGGAAAATAAAAAACCCACTTCCCAAATATAATAGAACGTTATGCAAGTGTTAATGCAAATTCAAATTACATAATACAGACAGACATGAGAAACAAACCAATTACAGTGCACAAGCAAAAACACTGTCTGACAGCATACCTTAATCTTTCTTTCCTGACACTTTAATAAACTACTGTTCATATTATAGGTTAACCTTCCTTCTGTAGCAGATTTCTTCACCCGCCCTCTAAACTACTAGGTACAGAAAATAAGAGCTTTAAAGAGCTGTCGCTCATTGGGCTTGCCCCAAAATGTGCTTCCCTCTAGCTCTACTTTTTCTTACTAGAGGAGTCAACCATTGCAGGCAGTAACTGTTATGTGATCAGCAGTTATGTTATGTTATTTTGCAGCATTCCCATTCAAATCTGCATGCTAAAATTTATTTTTGAAGAAAAAACTAATGCTTCGACAATCTTCTCTGGCAAAGACGTGGGATATGAAATGAGGCAATCATGCAGTAACTAGAAGAATTTAAGCCCTTTTAAGGCAGCTACAGAAGGAAAGTGTCTGATGAGGGAACAAACCCATTACAAAAGTCTATTTTAAGAGCTCAGAAAGTGAACTATACCCCTTAGGGGGTATAGATGATTCAGTCAGAAGGTAACAGCAGAGGATTTACCTTGGAAAAATTACGACTCCTTTCCCACTGTTCTAAAGGCAGCATTTTTTCTTAGTAACTTCTTTCTTCTTTTTTTTATAGATAGTAAGGGTAATTTACCAATAGCTCAAACAGCCACTACACTCAACAATCAGAACAATTGTCAAAGAAGCCTATCATTACTGAAAAGCAGAACATGGAATCCTCACTTTCAGCAAACACTCCCTTTCCCTCACTGATGTGTTATTTATGAATTCAGCTGTAAAAATAAACTTGGTACTTGCTTTGGAGGAAATGCTGCCGGTGGGAGAAATTAACTCATTAAGAGCCAGCAAAGAATGTTTGTTTTAGAAATTTTGATTAATGTCAAGGCTGAAACACTTGATTAAAAATGCATAAAGAATTGTTGACTTTAATCAATGATTTGACTAAAACCTAAGCATTCTTTGTGTAGCAGGTGTTGATCTGTAAGAAAGCAAAGCAGACAGGTTACAAAGACCAGAACTGTCATTACATTTCTAATATGAAAAGTTAGTGAAAGTATTGAAAAAAGTAACTATGTTTTTTTACAGATTAATATTCCACACTTGGAGACAATCTTATGTGGAATACTAATTTTTTTGGTTTTGTTGGAGTTAAGCATTAAATATTATTATATTTATATATCTCTCTATATTTATATCTATTAACTATTATAATATCTATTCATTGTCCACAATTATATGGCTTGACAAGCCTGGTGTTTGTGCAGTGGTGATAATTACCATATTGTCCACATACGATTTGCTGTGCTTTAACTCTATATAAACAACTGTATTTTTATTTGCCGAAGGTCAGGCATTCAGTAAGAACTGTGTATTTTTCTATTTTCCTTTTCATTTTGAAAGCTATGTAACATCGTGAAACTGCAAATTACCAAGAATCATTTAAAAGAGTACACTTCCTATTTCTGGTATTTCCTTCCTGGTTTCCTGCCACCGAAGTGAAAAAGCGAAAGCCAGTTCTCACACTGAGAGCCAGCTAACTTCGTGGTGAGGGCTCTAAGGACCTCATGGGTCCCTTCTAAAAACCTCTTTTCCCATGTCCTGTAAACATATTTTAAGAAACATTGCCTAGGACTTGCAGCTGCTCATGACCTTGGAGGATTATCACCTCTTGAAACACAATGTTTGCCCTCCTGGCCAATATTAATGAACAGAGATCTTTGTAATTTTAAAAAAGCCAAAGATGTTTGATTTTACACTTGTAGTGGTTTGACCCTGGCTGGATGCCAGGTACCCACTAAGCCCCTCTCTCACTTTCCCCCTGTAAACAAGCAGAGGAGAGAAAATATAACAAAGGGTCTCATAAGTTGAGATAAAGACCATAAGAGATCCTTTGCTAATCACCATCATGGGCAAAACAGACTCCAAGTGGGGATATTAATTGAATTTATTACTAACAGGATCAGAGCTTGAGAATGAGAAGCAAAATAAATCTTAAAAACACCTTTTTCCCCAAACTCCCTTCTTCCAAGTTGTACCTCCTCCCACCCAGCGGTGCAGGGAGATGGGAATGGGGGTTAAGATCAGGTGTTGCTTTCTGGCGCTGCTCAGAGAGAGGATCCTTCCCCTGCTTCCCGTGGGGTCCCTCCAACAGGAGACAGTCCTTCAGGAACTGCTCCAGTACAAGTCCATCCCATGGGCAACAGTTCTTCACACACTGCTGCCACACAGGCTGCTCCAGGGTGGGTCTCCCACAGATCACAAGTCCTACCAGAAGGAATCCTACTCCAGCATGGGCTCCTCTCCCCATGGGTCAGCAGACCCCTGCCAGGCCCCTGCTCCAACGTGGGCCTCCCACAGGGCCACAGCCCCCTTCCAGCATCCACCTGCTCCAGGCTGGGCTCCTCCATGGGCTGCAGGTGGATCTCTGCTCCCCTGTGCTCCTCCATGGGCTGCAGGTGGATCTCTGCTCCCCTGTGCTCCCCCATGGGCTGCAGGGGCACAGCTGCTCCACCATGGTCCTCACCACGGGCTGCAGGGGAACCTCAGTTCTGACACCTGGAGCACCTCCTGCCCCTCCTTCTGCACTGACCTTAGTGTCTGCATTGCTGTTCACATGTTCTCACTCTGCTCTTCTCTGGGGGCCATCTTCATTTACCCTTCACTTTTTTTTTTCTTCCTTCTTAAATACGTTACCACAGAGGTGTTACAATCACTCCTGATTGGCCTGGCCTTGGCCAGCGACGGATCTGGCTTAGAGCTGGCTGGACATGGGGGAACCTTCCAGCAGCTTCTCAAAGAAGCCTCCCCTACAGTCCCCCTGTGGCTAATAAAACCTGACCACAGAAAACCCAATATAACACTTTATTAATAGTGTTTTTTATTCAAGCTATGGAAGCCAACCAGCCACCACCTCACTTTGCCTGTACTAGCTCTTTCTGGAAGCTAAGTTTGAGACTACAGTCCGCTTCATATTTCTTACAGTTTGCTTGCACTTTTTATGCAAACCTTGGACTGACATAGTAACAAAACCATAGGTCTATAGTTGCAATGAGAAAAGGACTAAACTGATAATTGGTGTCTGAAGCACTGTCACTCTGCCATGCTCACAATACATGACCCACTGCTGCAAACAGTGATAAGCAAATAATAACAGGCTGTGTTAGTATTGTGTGAAGTTGTGCTAACCACAATCATATTTTAATGTTATTAAAGCTCATCATAAACTGAAAGGCTCAAGTAGGTAACACAGAAAACACGACATGAGGTCACTTCAAGCTCTTACTGGCCTAATGCAGTTTGCACAGGCTGCTAAAAGTCCCCTCCCACAGCTGAGGGCAGAGTGCCCCTTCCCCACCTTCATTCCATTTTAGTGCGTTTCAAAAGCAGAACTCATTTAGATGAGCTCAGCTTACAGCCCCTGTTCAAGTCCTCAGCAGGGCACTTGGGGCACATCATGGTGTTAACACACCACAGGCAAGATTCTCAATATGTTTTCACCATCTTTTTTTGCTTGTAGGGTTTCTAAAAAGTAGGTGTTTAAAAGAGGCGCTGAGACTGTTTCGACCTCCAGTCCCCAGTGCTTCAGGCCTGAGGTACGTGGCAGGATGGGCTCCTTGATGCTCTCCAGACCTCACCCACACAGCCTTGCAGGGAGAGAAGGAACCACTGCAATGTGTGAACAAACAGCTGCTTATTAATGACTGTGGCTTTTTTTGAGCCTGGGGAAGAGGAGACTGAGAGCAGACTTCAAAGAATCACGAAATCAATTGGCTTGGAAAAGACTTCTGAGATCATCAAGTCCAACCTATGATGAACACGATGTCAACTGGACCAGGGCACCGAGTGACACGTTGTTGTGGTTTTAAGTAGCCAGAGTTTTTTATTAGCTGGGGGGGCTAGGAGAGAGGCTTCTTTAAGAAGCTGCTAGAGTTTTTCTCTGCTCTAAGCTAGCCAAGGTCAGGCAACAACGCCTCTGTGATAACATATTTAAGAAGGAGTAGAGAAAAAAGCTGCGCAGAACATCATGGCCGCTTAAGAGACAGGAGGGTGAGGAGTTTGATTAACACCAAGGTCAGAGAGAGGAGAAAGAGAAGATGCCTTAAACACTGGAATAGGGCCCCAGCAATCTGTGAGGAATCATAGGGGCGAAGATTCTTCAGCCTGTGAACCCGTGGAAAGACTGGGAGATTTTTCCACGCTGGAACAGAGACATGCCGGAAAAGAGAGGCTGTGATCCNAGGTGAAGGATCTTAAAAGGGAGGGGTGGGGGGGAGAAAGGTGTCTGTAACAACTATCAAACTGCTCACCCTTAAACTCTTAAGCTCTGATTTTAGTAGTAGTTGTAGTAGTAGTAAATTCTTAACATTCTAAGTTAGAGCCTGTTTTGCTTGTGTGAAGTAGTTAATAAACAGTTGCTTGTAATCCTTATCACAAAAATCGTTTTTTTTTTTTTTCCCTTCTCTGAGAAATTTTAGATCTATGTGTGGGCTCTCGGCTTTTAGCCAGAGTCAAACCATGACACACGTCCAATCTTCCCTTAAATAGCTCCAGGGATTGTGACTCCACCACCTCTTGGGACAGCCCGTTCCAATGTCTAATCACCCTTTCTGTGGAGAAAAGTGCATTGCAGTCTACAGCTTCCTCATGAGGGGAAGTGGAGGGTCAGGCACTCAGTGGTGACCAGTGACGGGACCGGAGGGAATGGCCTGAGGCTGGGTCGGGGGAGGTTTTGGTTGGACATCAGAAGGTTTTTCGCTGAGAGGGTGTTCAGGCACTGGAACACATTTCCCAAGGAAGCGGTCACAGCACCAAGCCTGACAGAGCAGAAGTGTTTGGGCAACGCTCTCGCGCACACGGTGGGATTTTTCGCTGTCCCGTGCAGGGCTCGATGACCTTGACGGGCTCTTTCCAAGCCGGCATATTCTATAACCCCCGCNCGCGGTGCCCTCCGGGGTGGGGGGGGATTGCCCCGCTGTGGAGCGGGAGGAGCGGGCCGCCGCTGCCGAGGGGGAGTTGCCATGTTGGGGGGCACGGAGGGTCTGAGGGAGGGAGAAGATGGCGGGAGCGGACCCGGCCCGCCGGCGACCCCCGACCCGCTTCTTCCCGTGCTGCCTTTTCCTGCGCCCCGCCGCGGGTGTCCCGCGGTCCCCTCGCTGCCGCCTTGTCCCGGGAGGACTTGGGCGTCCTTGGCCCCCGGCCCCGTCCTTCCTCGAGTCTGCGCTCCTTTCCTCGGGGGGCGGCACAAGCAGTGGAAAAGAGGAATAGAGGAGGAAAATGGCGGCTGGGATCCGCCTACCTGGTGTTCCCGGCTCGTCTTCCTTTCCTTACCTTTCCCCGCTCTCGCTTCCCCGTCTCATCACCCCCAGCCCCCTCGCGGGCCCCGCTGTGTCTCCTCACGCTCGGCCTCTCCCGGGGGGCACCGACCACCCCACATCCCTTTTTCCTCCGGTTTCCGTCCGCACCTTCCTCCATGTTGTCCCTTCCTCATTCCCATGTGGACGCCGGAGTCATCCCCGTGCATCGTCGTTTGGCTCCCCGACTCAATGTTATCCCCTTGCTTATTTTCGCATTATCCCGTTCCAGCGCTCCTCTGCCTCCATCCTAAATTGTGGTTTGTGCTTCCCCACACCCTGTGTCCCGTCCAGTGCTCCAGCTTCCATCGCTGTGCTCCAAGCTGTTACCACAGGTTTTGCTCTACTTTGGGACTACGTTGAACCACTAGCATTATTTGGACTCCCTTTTTTTCCCTCATTTGCATATATGTTTTGAATTTTCTTTTCCTCTGCCAGTTTAAGAACGCTCTAAGATACACTTAAATATTATCTGAGCCTTTCCTAGCTGTAGTTCATGTTACAGTTTCTCTCTGGGATGCCTGTTTTTATTTTGAAAGAACAAACGAGCTATTTATTTGTTACAGAGAGTCACTAGTAGCAGGGAAGATGTGCAACCACTGTATCTAACCACATGTTTGCATACCAGAGCGATGTACAAGCACACCTGGCAGCATGCATTCAAGGAAAGCTGAATGTCCTCTCTGCTGGCACATGAGTAGACTGTAGTGACTGATGTGTTGAAGCTGCAGTGGAAGTATTAATTGCAATGCTGTAGTTCGCTGTAACTGAGGTGTTTTTCAGGCTGTAGTGTTGGTGGGATCTTCACCTTTATGTGTGACGATTATGCAGCATGTTGCTCGGAATTCCATCTGGATGAAATGCCCGTGTCAGAGTACAGATAATGCTCGGGCCTTCATGCTTTGTATTTGTGAATGTAATATAAAGGATTCGGCTGGAGGGGAGTGTTATATTGTATTTTTTACATCGTGGTTTTTGCCGTGTCTGGGGGTGTATGAAACTTGTGAAGAATTGTTCTGCTGTGAACTGTTAGAAGCTGAACCACTATATTTAGTGCAGTTGCAGCAAAAAGGGGAAGAGATGTAAGAGGGGAGAGTGTTTGATACTGAGTCTGCAATGTGTATTAAAGCTTACATGAAAAGGCAGGAAAGTCTTCAGGAGGGTTTTGAATAAGATGAGCCAGTACAAGCAGGTTTGAAGATGATGTATTCTGTATATGGTGTTCTCATGTTATTTTTCTCTTCCCAGAATGCCTAAATCAAAGGAACTTGTATCTTCAAGCTCATCTGGCAGTGATTCAGATAGTGAAGTTGACAAAAAGGTGAACATAATGTGCAGTTTATTACTGTTATAACTCTTTTATTTCAAAGTGAGGTTAAGGAATTAGGTGAGCATTGTGTCACAATGTGCATGTCATNCTCGGCTTTTAGCCAGAGTCAAACCATGACACACGTCCAATCTTCCCTTAAATAGCTCCAGGGATTGTGACTCCACCACCTCTTGGGACAGCCCGTTCCAATGTCTAATCACCCTTTCTGTGGAGAAAAGTGCATTGCAGTCTACAGCTTCCTCATGAGGGGAAGTGGAGGGTCAGGCACTCAGTGGTGACCAGTGACGGGACCGGAGGGAATGGCCTGAGGCTGGGTCGGGGGAGGTTTTGGTTGGACATCAGAAGGTTTTTCGCTGAGAGGGTGTTCAGGCACTGGAACACATTTCCCAAGGAAGCGGTCACAGCACCAAGCCTGACAGAGCAGAAGTGTTTGGGCAACGCTCTCGCGCACACGGTGGGATTTTTCGCTGTCCCGTGCAGGGCTCGATGACCTTGACGGGCTCTTTCCAAGCCGGCATATTCTATAACCCCCGCCTTTCTCTTCCCGCTGAGGACGCTCCGCGATTCCCTAAAGGTTCCCCGATCCCTCCCGCCGCGTCGCCTTTAAACCCGCCCCCCCCGTCCCCACGTGCCCGGCGCGGGGCGGGCGTTCCGCGCCGCGTCACTTCCGCCC
>WEIV01028616.1:56237-106068 GCA_013390005.1 Calyptomena viridis | reverse complement strand
CAAACAGCAAAATAAGGAATTAATACACTGCTTCCCATGGACCAGGCAGGTGTTCAGTCATCTCCAGGAGATCCTCCATCATGTGTGACAATTACTTGGTACTGCAAATACTATCACTCCAAGGGCATACCCCCTTCTTCCTCCCACTTTGTGTACTGTGTATGATGCCACATGGTATGGAACATTCCTGTGGTCAGTTCAGGTCACCTCTCCCAGCAGTGTCTCTTCCCACTTCTTCTGTGCACTCCCAGCTTCCTTGCCAGTATGGCACTATGAAAAGCAGAAAAGGCACTGTAAGCACTGCTCAGCAATCACGAAAACATCTCTATATTATCATCAGTGTATTCAGCACAAATCCAATCCACAGCCCAATACCAGCCACTGCAAAGAAAATTAACTCTACCCCAACCAAAACCAGCACAGAAACTGTTGGAACACTGCTGTGGTTATAGAGATCTGGAAATACCTTAGTCAGTGAAATTACTTAAGGACTAGCAGCTGCTGCAATAGAAAAGAATTATGCAGAAATTAATCTATACCAGAATTACAGATAACTAAGTAGTGAGAAACATCCATTTAAATTTAGATTTTGGTTGTGGTTGTAAACCTTAGATGTTTGTTGGAATTGTACTTTAAAAGCCTATTTAAAAGTTTTAGCTGGTGGCAGCTTTTGCATAGAGTTCAACTAAGCATTCAGAATTCTGTGATCATTCAGCTGAAATCTAGACATGATGTAAAATCTAACATAATTTCAGCATTTTCATATAGAACTGTTTCCATGTAAGGTAGACTTACTGTTTGAGTAAATGTGAACTTTGCATTATTCCTGCTCACCTTACTGTGGTTGAATTGAGACATACAGTCTTGTCCTTGAAAATTACATTCTAAACCCTTTTGCTGTATTTGCAGCTGTTATCTGCAATATTGTATTAGATTTTATTTTTTAGGACAAATCTGGAATTATTTGGCAATGCATTAATATTCTTCAATAGCCATGAAACGAAAAGGTGCTGGAGAGTGCTACTACTTAAAGCTGTTCTCAGAGATGACCTCAAAAGTTACTGATGCGTTAAAGGGTAAAACCAGGAAATGTTGTTCATATAGGCTATTTAGGATATACTTTTCCAGCAGTACTGATGGGTTGGAGGATGGTACCAACTTTTGGTCTGAAAGATTTAAACTGCCATGACATACTTTATTTTTGAATGTTAAATTTGAAGTACTGTGAAAGTATTTAATCAGTCAGAAATACTGTCTTACAATCTGTAATGTCTTGTTCATTTTAAAGGATGCTTTGAAGTAAGAAAAGAGCTTCAGACTTACGTTATCTAAATATGTCCTAATTGTTTTAAAATCAGTTTCAGAGGTCATGCAGCATGATCTGTCAAAGAAGAAAAGTTTCTTTAAGCAAACATAAAGTATTCATGTTTATATCTATTTTGTGAAATAAGGACATATGACTTAAATATTTGTGAGTTACTGCAGTTGATTGGAGAGTTCTTTCTGGTCCAGCTTAATACTAATGAGCTCGGGCTCTCCTTAGATTGTGTCAAGATGCATAGATAAGAGAAGTTGAAAATGAAAGGTAATGTTTTATTGGGAAAGAGTATTTTATTTTAAAATTGTTTACTTTAGAATGTGTTACTTCTTCATGAAATGTATCCAGAAAGTGCATGAGAATTTTAAAAATTTCTTAGAGCAATTGTAAGAAATTGTAATTGATTGCGTTTTTATTATCTAATTTCTGGTTATCAAATTCACCTCATACTTTTAATTTACGTGAATAGTTTTTTATCATATTTGGAAAGATCTGTAATGAGGCTAAACACGTAGTGTATTGCATAGTTGTTGGTATGATTTTTCCTCTCACCCCTTTTGCCACAGCAGAAAGAGAGAGGTGCTCATGTAATTCAGTTAAGACAATGGTGCAGAAATTATGAAATTCCAAAGTTACTTTGTACAATGTTACATGCTGGTAAACTTCAAAGATTTGAATGTTTTTTTGGGACACCTGGTACAGTGAGGTACCCATGAGGATTTGGGATCGGGTATGGGACAGTTGGTGGCTAACTTTAACTTCCATCTGTATTTACTGTGTTAGAAAAAAATAAATGAAAGAAGAAAACCGTCACAATTTCTAGAGAGGATTTTTTGCCAGGTATTGCATGTGAATATCTAATTTTCTTTCTGTACATGTGGAATGGACTAAAATTTACATTTGGGAATAGAGCTCCCTTTTCCCCCCTCTTTGTTTACAACTGCTGCAAACAAAGGCAAAATTTTATTTAAGAAAACAGTAAATTCATGACTCATAAGAAGCAAACATGTAATAAATATAGGTATTTTTGTTCCAGGAGAGCTACTTTTACACTGAGTGTTGAATGCTCAATTAGTTTCAAGTCATTGCTTATTAGCCTACTGACTACTCTGAGTTAAGCTTTTAATCGAGTTGTTTCTCTTGTGTCTAAAATAAGCTGCAATGTGCAGTGTCACATGTCAGAGTCTAATGCTGCTGGGGAAAGTGAACACTAATATGTAAAATACCTAAAAGACCTTTGTATGTGTTTTGACAGATTGGCAAAATGAGGTATGTCAGTGTTCGGGACTTTAAAGGCAAAGTCTTAATTGATATCAGAGAATATTGGATGGATCAAGAAGGTGAAATGAAGCCTGGCAGAAAAGGTATGTTCTGCTTTATGTTACTTTGTATTAAAACATTGTCAACACTTTCCAGTAGAACTTTGTGTATCATATTTTTATCCTGTGTTGCTATGTAGTATTTTTAGAGTGATATTGCTACTTTTATGTAATTTATATTAATGAAAGATTAGTTTAATTTGTAGCTTATAAATAAAAGCAAAGTGGGTTTGTTGGCCTGAGTCTGTTTTCCTAAATAGAT
Organism: Calyptomena viridis; assembly: GCA_013390005.1. Taxonomy (NCBI): domain Eukaryota; kingdom Metazoa; phylum Chordata; class Aves; order Passeriformes; family Eurylaimidae; genus Calyptomena; species Calyptomena viridis. Next base: position 103,169 of record WEIV01028616.1, on the reverse strand, counting down.
CCTTCATGATTTGTTGAAAGCAAGGCATCAAATACAAGAAGATTTGGTATGGAAGTTATAAACATGACCATACTTTCATTCCCCAGTTGATTAACTTAATTAACATAATTTCTTTTATTACAATTGGATTTTTTTATGTCAAAATTCACTGAAAAGATCTAATTTAATAATTTTTTGAGATGTTATTTTTGTTAAAATGACCAGGTCCTTCATTTTCTATTCTATTTTTGATGAAAACAATCATATTTAATGTGGCTAATTTTGGAAAAATTACATCAAGATTTTAGTAAAGGGGAAAGTATCTCAAGTGTTCAAACTTTGATACCAACTTTCTAATCTGCAGCACAGCACAAACCATTGTACCTTTAATTGCCACTTGCACAGTTGCTTTCTGTGGCAAGCCTTCCCTGCAAACCACTTTGAGAACTCTTCCATCTCACAGTGAGGATGTGAGCACAGTTGCAGTAGTAGTGCTGTGCTTTATGTTCTGTTCTTTATCTTAGAAAAGCTTACTTTTTACCAATTTTCATAATGCATCAGTGAAAGAGGTAGGTATGAAACATTCTGCACTGGGGTTTCATAGAGTGATTTGAGTTGAAAGGGACCTTAAACATTGTCTTGTTCCAACCCCTCTGAGCAACCTCAGACCAGGTTGCTCAGAGCCCCATCCAGCCTGTCCTTGGACACTTCCAGGGATGTGGCATCCACAGTTTCTGTGGGCAACCTGTTCCAGTGCCTCACCACCCCAACAGGAAAGAATTTCTTCCTACTATCTATCTAAATCTACCCACTTAGAGTTTGAAGCCATTCCCCCTTGCCTTGTCCCTCATGCTGTTGCAAAAAGTCTCCCCAGCTTTCCTGTACTGGGAGGCTGCAAAGTTTGAAGACACTTTATGTATGATCAGCATAAGGTTTGTTACATTTCTTAGATAACCACGGAGAATAGGTTTGCATGAACAGGTGTACTGATGTTGTAGAGGAAAATTCCTTGGTTTGGATTTGTTGTTACTCATTAATAAAAAAGATTGTAACTTCTAAGGGCTTTCACCTGGTGTATTTGAGGTAGAATTCAGTAGTATATACACGTTGTGTGGCAAACTGACATTTGATGGGTGGGCCAAGTGACAAAAATTACATGATGTAGATAGAAATGTTTATCAGTGGAACAAAAGGGCCTGAATTAAGATAAAATTAATAATCTGATAAGAGTGTAAGTGAGCCTAGTATTTCATTGATGCACTAGTAAGCCACTTACTTAGCTATTCTAAAACCAATACTAATAATAAATGTAAAAAATAAATCCAGCAGTTTAGATTACTGTCAGAATGTTTCAGAGAGCAGGTCTGAACTTTGTGTGGTTTGTCTGATGTCTGGTTGAGGGACTTCTTCATGATGTTTGGTCCCCTAATAGTGGTCAGTACACTTGACCTGTGTTAAGTGAAACCTGCCCACTAAAGGCTGGTGGAGAACTTCCTAGAGAAGCTCCATGCACACTACTTACCTTTTAAAATTATGGTGGTGCTCTGATAAGACAGTGATGGTAGAAGGAAAAAAAAAAGTCTGTGAGCTCCAAAAGTGGAATTCAAAGTTTCAGCTGATTTCAGGCCCTACTCCACCTACTGGGAGAAAGCAGTGATCACTGAGGGGGAAACTGGGGGGTCAATAGCAGAAGAGCTTGGCAGGAGAAAGAATGGGAGGTAGCCCTGTGAGTCTGCACTTTTCACAGATTTGGTGTAAAGATTGTAAGGGAAGAATGAGGAGACTAAAGCACGAACAAAACGTGCCTAGAGTCAAGCTTGAGGAAGATGAGGACATATTTAGAACTGAGGAGATGGTTTGTGAGGTACCGAATAATTATTGATGGAATGTCACTAGAAATTGTAATGAACTTGAGTGGAATAGAGTCTCTCCAAAAGGTCATCTAAAATGTGTTATTTACAGTGCTTAAAGAAATAAAAGGGGGAAAAAATAACCCAGAGTTACAGTACTTGAAAAGTGCACAAAAGACCAGTCCACATAGGTATGACTTTTAGAAGCCAGCAGGAATACAAATTATTTCCTGCTTCTCACCCGAAGCTTTTGTATGGCCTTTTGTAAGCCCAGAGTTGTATTTCACTTCTCGTGTTTAGCCTCATACTTGTAAAATTATTTGTTGCACACGTTCTCTTTGTAGTGTAAACTTGTCTGGAGATAACCTAAATTGAAGTGTTTCAAGTGAGTAGTTTCACATTGTAACTGAGATGGTGGTTGAAGTATCTCAAGTGTTGATAGTTATGACATGGACTTTGTGTGTGAAACCAACCTTTATAGTAACTACACAAGATCCTGCACCACAAGTTTCTTTGTGTCCTAAGTTTTTATTTTTAATGCATTTCAGGTATTTCTTTAAATCCAGAACAGTGGAACCAGCTGAAGGAACAGATTTCTGATATTGATGATGCAGTAAGAAAACTCTAAAGACAGAGCCATTCAAAAACTTATATCATTTAGTTGTATTAAGCAGTCTTTTTACATTGGCTTTAGTTTTCTAAAATATTGTTTTCCAAGCTATTGTATATTTGGATTGCAAAACAATTTGTAAGATGAATACTTTTTTTATGTGCATTAAAAGTGTATTCTGAGTGAGGCTATTTGTGTATACTTTACTAAAAGGAATTGTGTTGCTTCCACCCCGTGGTGTAAAATAAACAAATCAAGTAATATGTAAAGCATACTTGCTTATGGCCTTTTGATTGAAGGTGTTTGCTGATGAGGCCACCCAATAGCTTTAGTCGTTGGTTTAGTTTCAGTTTAGTTTGCAGTTAATACAAATTTGTTTTCTGAAGAGATTTCTTAAAATGTCTCAACTTAATTTTTTCTTCTATTCCGTTCTCTTTGGTATTGCCCTGCAGCTTTCTGCTTGAAGACTTAATACAAACAGTGAATACTTGGAAAAACAAATTTTGTATATAATTTTCAATACTGTATTTGCTAATTTACCCTATTTATTCAGATGTAAACAGTCTTGAGTACATAGCTTTTTTTGCATTACTTGCATGAAATATTATGCTAAACAGTAACACTTGAACACGAAACACATGCTGTCTTTTCCCATTTTTCTATAGCTTGCTTGACCTAGAAAATACAAGTAGCCTTTTCTCTTGGATTCCAGACGTGATGCATAAACTTTTACAGTAATAGACATACCTCAGAGTGAGACAGTGTTCAAAGGTTCCAAATGTGGTTATTAGTACTCTTTTCAAGGTTTGCATTAAATTCTTTCTGGAACACATAATAACCAGTTATTCTATAGAGAAGGAACAGTTGCCTTCTGTTCATTTGAGAGTATTGCATAAACAATGATGCTTAAATTAGACTGTAACACAGGTTAAACAGTCAGACAGGGTTAAAACTGCTGCAGCCAAAATGTCTGTCTGTTATGTTTCTGCCCCATCCACACTGCCTGCCCAGACCACTGAGCTCAGGTTGCTTCTGTGTGCACAGCTGTTGTATCTTTGCACAGAAGGTGCTTGGTGCTCACAGGGAATTTACACAGAACACAGTGGATCTTGATCCAGCCACCGTGGCTGGTCAGCCCTTGTGCTGTTCTGGTAAGAGAAGCCTCTGCCCCATGGAAGCTCTGTTAGACCAGATGCTGCCACAGTGTCAGGGCTTCTTGGTGACACTGAGTCACAAACGATAGAAAGAAGGGAGAACACAGTGTAGAACTTGAGAAGATAAGGAGTACACCAGGATGGAAGTTAATGGTGAAAGATCAAAGTTAGCTGGCACATAATAACTAGAGTGAAGAAATGGAAGCAGAATTGGAGAAGAGTTCATTTTCTCACTTATTTGAAGTTAATTGAAGCAAGAAGATAAAACAACTTCATGAAAATGGACTTTGCAAGATGTAGTATATAATGATCATCCTACTTCATTAGTTTGGCTGTAATTTTCCCTAGGAATATGTAATTTTCTGATTTGATGATAAATTAAATGTAGTTTTTCAATTTTGTATAGATAATTTTTTTTAAATTATGGTACATCTTAATATAGTTGTTGTTATTGCAGACATGTTTATAAGTGCCATACACAGGTATTTCTGTGCTGCAGAGTTCATAGTTCAATGTAAATGAATATTAAAGGGTGAGAAAATGTGACTTTACAAAATTAAATATGTATTATTTAATTTAAATAGTGTCACACACCTTCACTTTTGCTGAGAAATAAGATCTACAAATAAGATCAGGTTTTTTTTATAGCTCAGGAAATCTTAATAGGAACTGCTTCAGTGGATAAAAGGTTAAAGAGATGTTTGTGGTAGCAGATGTGTTTTTGGGCACAACATTCTTTTCTGAGTGACTGTTAACGTCATATAGGGCTATTTGGACCAAATAGAATAAATATGAAATAGCTGCTAAAATACCACACGTGAGTGAAAGAAATCACATCACTATAAACAAGTTTCAGATATGTTATTGCAGTACATATATATGATTTTGTTCCTTTAAATGTGAAATTTTGCAACCAAATTTTATCCACTTTACCTCAAAAATTTCATTTGGCTACTTAAAAGTGCATGATTATATTAGAGGGAACATTTTCCTCACTTAGATTACTGTGGTAATAGGTCATTGGATGGCAGTTGTGTATCAGAGTACAATATACTTGTGGGAGGTGGGAATTTAAAATTACTCATTTGGGGAGAGTTAAGTGAAAGTGATTAGTTCTCATGTGGAAATGGATGGTAGAAGTGTTCAAAGAAATTGGTATTTGTTAACCACAAACTATTAGTTATTAGTAGGTATTTAGATAAACCAGTTAGTTTCACAAATAAACTCATCCCTTTTTGAGTTAGTCAGATGACTGATGTGCTTGTAAGACAGTAATACATAAGTAACTGTGATAAAAATTTGACCCATTCAGTATTATTTTGAAATAAACAGTAGTGATTTGTCATGTAATCATCAATGGCTGTAGTCTTTCTAATTTGAGAAAAAAATTCTGTTTGTTTGGTTTTTTTTTTAATGGAGATTATTTTCTTGCAGACAAAATATTAGTTACGATACATGTGGAAGTGTTGATGAAAGGAAATAGTGCATGTATGACAAGGCTGTATAATATGAGAGAAAAACACTGCTCCCTTTCCTATTGAAGTGACAAAAGAAAGGTGCATTTTATTCTTGGTGTTTATGCAGGGCATATTAGCAATATGTTTTATAAATTAAACCTACTGTGGAGCTTGGGGGAAAAACACGTCACAGTTAGAGCTGCCAAAGTACCGTATGTGTGATAATCAAACTGTCATGTACAATGTTGCTCGTATGTGGAGATGTGCATACTGAAAATAAACAAATGCAGTACTAGTTTTGATATTTCTGTTGGAGGAAATGCCCCGGTTATGTACTTATGTGATCTGTTAGCAAAAAAAAATACAAAAAAATTGATGATTGTAGTTCTGGTAACTCAAATGTCGTATTGTTAGCCATGTGGAATGTTTCATGTTTTGCTCTGGTGTTACCTACTGCAGAGAGGCCACTGGAAATATGAACCCTCCAACTGTAATTACCTTAATGTTCAAATAAAAAATAGTTAAATGGCGTATGTGTAATAACAATTTGAGCACTTGGAAATAAATGAAGACTTCTGTTGACATACTGTTATTTTTAATAGAAATTTAGCTGCACTGAAGTGTTATGGAACCTGCTGTTTGTTTTTTGCAACTATTGTAATTTGGAAATTTGAAACCTTAATCGTCTTATACTTGATCTGTGTTTGTGGGAGGGGGATTGCTTGTGTAGACTAGAGGGACAGAAATTTCTCACTTGAATAGAAGAACAAGTGTCATGTAAATATGGGAACACTTTCAACACGCTTTCAAACATCAAACAAGGAAAGTGCCTGATAAGTTGTTACTGTTAAGAGAATGGCTAATTATCTTTTCAGTGGAGTTTCTCTTTGATCTGACTGTAAATGTTACCACAGATTAGGGAGAAAAAAGATTCTTGGGCATTTGTTGTCATTGGTCAGTTATGTCAGCACAGGCTTGTTTAGGAAGGATATTTGTTTCTCACATGTTTGTGATGACCGATATGCAGGGAGTGAATTAACTGATGGTAGCCTTGAACCTAACAGACTTTCTTCAAGTAATTTTGAGTAGTTTAATAATTTATAGCCACAGAAACAGAAATTACTGTGGCTCAGAGGGGAGAAATGAAGGGTCATCATGTCCTACCTAGTGTTCATTTACTGCCACCTCCCTTAATGTAGGGTTCATCTTTGACTAGCTCTGGTGACTATATGGAAGAGCATTCCAATAGGAAGTGTTCTTGGACCAAGCCTGTGTGTCCCCTGCTCACAACTATGTGGAAGTGTGAAGACATCTGCTGAGTGACTGAAATAGGTGGTCCTTGGCTTAGCGATGATTTATCAGGAAAGCTTAAATCATGTGTGAGCAGATGAACATGGCACTAATCATGGGGATACTTCTTGAAAGCTCAGAGCCTGACAGCTGTTCCCTTGGTATTGCATTTTATTTAACAAAAATGTTACAATATTTTATAAGATCTCTTTAATTTGGTTTTGATTGTCCCTCCATTTTGGTTTCAGTGGTGCCACACACTCATCATTGATCAGGTGTCAAATGAGGTAGGGACTGAGGTGGTGTTGAGAACTCAAGTTTTTCAAAGCTTGCTTATCCTTTCGAAGGAGGTGGGCTCTCAGTCCTGAAGTTGAATAGAGCTTGCAGCAGCAAAAAGCTGGTGCAATTAGTGGACTGTTGTAGGAAATCTCTAGGTGTATTGGATAAGGCTAAGTAAGAAAAAAACTTTTTGCTTCCTTGACCAGCATGCCTAGTAGACAGCTGCTAGTTATCACTTCATTTGAGCAGGAGATAATGAGATGAAAACTGCTGAAATAAAGAAGTGGTAAGATTTTACATAACCCTATTGTTTTCCTATCTGGAAAAGAACTGTTTCATGCCTTAGGAGTTCAAATTCTTTATGCTTTCAGTAATGGGCTAATGTGTCAGAATAATTTTTAGGCTGTTAAAAACAAAATTCATTTCACTGTAGTGAATAGACCTAAGATGTTCACTAAAACAATGATTACTTATTCACTAAAATAGCACACAATGTGTCTGAGGGAGAAGTGAATGACATTGGTATATTAAGAAAAAACTTGAGATTGACTTGACCCTAACAATAAACTAATTTAAATTAAAAGGTAGGCAGTATATAGCAATAAAACTTGGCAGTGTGTTTGTGGTGTTGATTTTATGTAGCCTTTGAAGGTTCTTGCTAGCTGTCTCAATGTGAAATGGCTCTGCTGTTTTCTCTGCTTTACATTTGCCATCAGTTACTGAGGTCTGCATCTCCCATCTGCATTTGCTCTTATTTTTATTCTCACGGGAAACATGCATCTGTCTCTTGGAACATAAGCGTCTCTAGCTAAACTCATGCTATCACAACATAAGAAATATCTCAAATGCTGGATCCTAATGGGAGTTGGCAGATAGAGCTGTTGTTGCTAATGCAGGCCAGTTAGTGGTCGTGTATATATATATATGCTTTAGTATTGTGAAAAAGTGTACTTAAAATAATTGTATTGCTCTTGCCGACACGCATACTTCCCAAAGGAAGTAATTTTCTTCAGGCTAGCTTGGATTATTGTCTGCAGTGAAAGTATTGAAGAAACGCTTTTCCCCCTGAGGTGATTACTAACAACTTGGAGAACACCCCAGTGAGACATTTCCTGGGGTGGAAGTGAACAAAGCTGTCGCGTGGATGGATACCTGCTGGCCATGAGTGAGAGTGTTTGTGATTGCAAGAGTTTGGTTAATGGAAAGAAAACCCAGTTGCATGGATAGCCTGGAAAGTTCCTCAAATGCCTTGTAGTACATGAGTATCATTTCTGATGATGTGAAACCTGCCTTCCTGTCCAAAGAAATGTCAGAACAACATTAGTTTGCAGTGTGCCTGTCTCTACATACACCCCACTTTTTAATATATTTTTTTTTTTTTTCTTCAGAGATCCGTCTGCATGTGGTGTAGTCCCCTTTCAGTAGGGGAACTGGTAACCCTGATTGAGTCATTCCTGCAAAACTGTTGGAAAAGTGCAGTATCTTATTTTCACACAGCATCTATTACGTTACTATTGAATAGTAATTTGCTTTTCATCTATCAAAACAGTTTGTAGTAATGTGAAGAATATTTGTGGCTTATCTTTCAAAATGTTTACAAACAAACACTTTGGATATTGGGGACAATTTCTGTGTAAATAATTTATCTAGGTATTTCTCCCCACTTCTGTAAGTTCATTCGTGCCTTGGTATTTTAATTTTGTGGCACTTCTTTGCAAGCAACTGAAATTTTTTTTCTTGTTAACATTAAGGGGCTCCAGTTTTGGATTTTGGAAACGAACTTGCAAAGGTTATGCTTGGATGCATTTTTACTAAATTTTTTACTAGATTTTGCTAGATTACTAGATCTGGCTGAGACTGCTTTGTAGTCTGAGCAACTGCTGAGAAGTGTCTGTCAGTACTAATAAATTGCAAGCTTGAGGTAGTGCCATGTGAAAAGGTGAGGAGAGGGAAATGCATAGCTAAAGAAATGAGTTATTTTCCTGAACTCTTTCAGGACATGTTCCAGAAACAGCATTTTCTAATTTTGAAGACAAAAACTAAACCCAAAACTGTTTAAAAATGCTGTCCTTAAATTTGGAACAGCTTCTGTTCAAATATGAGGTCATCAGAGGTGCCCTTTTTATGAAATACTTCTGAAAAAGTTAACAGCAAAGGTTTTTTTTTTTTTGAAAGAAATCTTCATAGATAAACACTGTATTGGATCTGTACCAATATGTAGTTTTTAACTGTTTTTGACACTGAAACAATCAATTGAGTAGGTAAATTCCTGTGAAGCTTTGTGAGGAGTTTGAAGCCTTCCACATGTAGAGGTCACATCCTTGGCTCAAGGAAAAGACCTGTTAATTTCTTGAGTGGAAGTTTCTGGACAAAAAGTCTGTTCTATGCTCTGAGCAAAGAGTTTGATCTGCTTTAGGGCAGCATTGCCTCAAAGCCTTGGTATTACCATTCTTCTGTATTAATGAAGGTTGCATCAGACTATTCTTAGAAGTGTTTTGTGTATTTATTCAAACTTGGATGGATATTTAGCTTTATTATTTAATAAAGCAGTTTTCAATAAGATTGACATTAGCAACTAGTCAAGAAATTTACAATTCTGCAATTGATATGTAGCTTTGATAATTTTCAGTTTATTTTGCAAATGGTTGTGTTTGTACTTGAGTCATTGCTAATGCACTTCATAGTTTTAAGTAGTTCATTGGTTGGTACAGCATTTAGGATAGGAGACCTTGTGCCTGGTGGGGTAATACTGTTCTGTTTCCAACAGATCTTTTTTTCATTATGAATCTTTTTAATTCAGTGTGTATGGAAACTGTAAAGAGGTGGAATGAAGTAACTCTTTTCACTGCTTTTCACATCAAAAGTATACAAGATCTGAACTGAAAACCTTCCTATGAAAGTGTGTGGCAGCCTGTTGGTTGTCAGTGTCTTCAGCAGTGTATGTAATATTTCAGAGAAGTGAGGGTTGGTTTTTTTTTCTGGATAAAGCTCAATAATGACTTTTTAATTGCTGTTTTCTCTAGCATATATTCAAACAATATTTATGTGAGGGGTTACTAAATATAAGTTCCATGTTGGCAGCAATACTGAGGTAATACTTAAGTTTAGGTTAACGTGGCAAATATGTGTGTGCTGGTAAGTTTGGTGATGGTTCCGAGGTGGATGCCCATGCTCTGGTGGCATGAGCGGTGCTTTGACTTGGGCTGATCCCGGCCCCACCACATGCTCCGTGAGAACCAGCCTTGCATCTTCTCAGGGACTGAGGCACCTGGGCCATGTCTGATCAAGCAGCAGTCCAGGCTGGGACTAAACAAAGCTAAAGCTGCCACATCCGCCCACAAACACCAAGGCAGGGTTTGACTGCAAGTGCATCGCTTTGCCCTGTCAGTACCTGTGGCCTCCCCGAGCCCCCTGAGCTCTGCTGCGTGTCGTGGCTGCTGGGTGCTGATCTCCCTGTGAACAGGGACACCTCTCCAGGCCGCTCCTCGGTGCTGAGAAACCCTTTACCAGTGTCTGATCTCTTCAGCAAGGTAAGCAGTGTTTTACTTTCAGCCTGAAAGTATATTATGTGCTGGTGACATTTATATATATCCAGCTATAGCTTAATTATTACAAGTGTTAAGTAGTAGAGCATTTGACAGATGTCTGAATTACTAAATCATCATTACTAAAGCATCATTTAAATCTTTGTCAAATCATTATTTACCCTTCAATGATCATTTAATCACTGCCTGATTACCATTTGATTTCAATCATCCATTAGATATAATTTAATAATAATTTAATCATTAATAAAGTCCTTTTAGTTAACCCCTCTACAATGACTTCTCTTAATAAATCACCAGCTAAGGATTTCTTGGCTATTGTAGAGTAGAAAAGATCATTGCATTTCTTGTAGAAGAACTGGAGATCTACATCTGTGTGGCCTGTAATAGCACCACATTATTGTATTGGAATCCTTGACTCTGAAAGTGTTTTTAAACATTCCAGATACTTTCTTGGTGTTTTAGAGGTCAACCTCCTCCATATTTTAGGGAGGACTTTGTTCTGAAAAGGTTAAAATCGCCTCACAGAGAGTTTTGGGTAATGATGGCAAACAGTTGTGAATGGAGCTTGTTGAGTTCTCTATGCTGCTGGCTATGAGTAGTGCTGAGGCATTTGCAGGACTCAGAAGTGAAACATCTGTTGGAGTGTTTCCTCCACTTCTTGACACATGAATCTTCAGTAAATACTTTGATTTTAGTGAGACAGGGATTTGAGTCATTGTTCTCAAAGTAATGAAAGTTGAAATTAAAAACTTTGTCTTAAATAGGACTCTCTTACTATATTAATGATGAGACTTGGGATACCAGAGAAAAGTTGTCTTTAGCCCTCTAGAAAAATGTTCTTGTGTCAATTTCTTGTGATGACTTAATTGGCCAATGTTTTGCAGATACACTTTTGTCTTGATATGACTACTTTGAGCAATATATTAAAACAAGACAATGTTCATTGTTCAAGAGATTTAGAATAACATGTTTACTGTTTTTAAGAATTTTTTCAGCCTGTAGGAAAATTGCCAGAACAATGAGATGAAAACCAGTACAGATCACATGAGCCACATGGTGCCTCTGTTCCCTCATGACAGTGCTATTTCATACAACACTGAGCATTTACGGCTGTTAGATACATGAAAATTTGCCAAGTTGGTGAAGATCGATTGCTGCATCTGGACTTACTGGCTCCAATGAGATGGGCTCAACTTGTATCTGTTTTTCTGGTTCTGAAGTACGGTATTTTTTGTGTCATTAAGGGTTTCTTCATCTCTCTACTGCATGCAGATTTTCCTGAACAATCAGTATTCTTGTAATGGTTCTAACCTTTTGTAATTGCCCCGTTGGCTTTTCAGTTAGTCTGCCTGCTTTGTGGGGTACTGGTAATAGCAACAATGGCACCTATAAGATCTTGCTTTCTGCTTTGTTGCCTGTTACCTCCATCACTACTTGGCACTTTTTCCTTCTACCTGGAAAAAGTAGATTAGGCTTTTATCCGCCAAAGTATGATCTGAAAGGGGGCAAGGTACTGTTGTATAGCAACAGTCTCTTTGGACTTTTCTTGATGGGAAAAAATAATGGAAAAATAGCTGTATGAACTGTATTTTATAGACTCATATAATGATTTGAGTTGGAAGGAACCTTAAAGATCACCTAATTCCAACTCCAGTGCCATGGGCAGGGACACCTTCCACTAGACCAGGTTGCTCAGAGCCCCATCCAACCTGGTCTTGAACACTTCCCAGGGATGGGACATCTACAGCTTCTTTGGGCAAAACCTGTTCCAGGGCCTCACCACCCTCACAGTCAAGAATTTCTTCCTGATATCCAATCTAAACCTTCCCTTTTTCAGTTTAAAGCCATTTCCCCTTGTCCTATCACTGCATAACCTTCTCAAAAGTCCCTCTCTAGCTTTCTTGTAGCCTCTTTAGGCACTGGACAGTGTTATGAGGTCTCCCTGGGACCTTATTTTCTTCAGGCTGAACCACCTCAACTCTCTCATTATGTCTTTGTAGGAGAGGTGTTCCAGCCCTCTGGTTATCTTCATTCCCCTCCTTTGGACTCACTCTAATGGGTCCAAGATCACCTTATGTTGGGGGCCTCTGAACCACATGCAGTACTCCAGGTGAGAGTCCGATTTCTAGTCCAGTAACTTGTTCCCAGACAAACATGCACTGCCTCCCACAAGAAAATGGCTCAATTTCGAGCATTTTGATCCATTTCGAGCATGAGGAAGGCTGGCTTGCTTATGTCTGGGTTGTCTGTTTTGCTTCTGCACCAGGTGAGAGGAAGGATCATGCTCTTCTAACAACCAACACTTTGAGAAAATTTGAGACCTGCTTTGCATAACTCTGAAGGGAGGGAACCGTCTCACAGTTTGGTCACCGTGTGGATATACACAAAGCTTTCCAGTTTATCTTCAAGGACCTGATGGTTTAAGTTGTCCTGGAAACACTAAATATGCTCTGTGAGGAAGGGGTCTGTTCTTGCTTTCTAATGTATCAGGAAGCAAATGGAGTGAGGGAGGGGTGTTTGGACAGTGACCATCATTTTTTGGAGGTGTATCTCTTAGATTTTTCCAGTTTCTGTCAGTTAAATTGTGCAGAGCTGCAGTATGGGAGCAAAATGAGATCTGTACAATTTTTCTTTGCAGAACTTTCTTATAAAGAGGTTCAACCTTGTATAACTTTATTTGATTTGTAGCTTAAGGGTCTCTCAACAAAAAGCTCGCTGTCCAGATAAGACAGGACAAGACACTTAATCTTTGCTCTGGCTGTGCTCTAGGCTCCTGTTGGCTATCTTTGGGGTCTCTCAATGCCCAGCTGCTTCTTCTGGGTGTGCTCTCTTTGCATATGGGTTACTTCAGACAATTCAACCCACAAAGTTTCCTCCCTGGTCAGACCAGGAGCAGCAGTGCTCTAGGGCAAAGCCAGCCAGCAGCCATTTCCTCCACTGACAGTGAGGAGTTGGATGTGCCTCACTCCAGATCATCAAATCTCACTATATTCTGAAGTCTGGACTCTTCTTCAGTTTTCTTCAGTTGGCAGCAGTCTTGACCTCATCAGCTTTTAATCATCTGGCTTCTAATTTCTTCTATCTCATGGTAATTTCCATCTACAAAAGAGGAATAATATTTTTTCCCTGGTTTTTTTTTTTTTTAATTATGATCTCTGTAGAACTATGATGCATTTTCTTTATTTGAATAGTGCACAACTGGGAGAGAGGTGACACTTCCAGCTGGGAGCTTCTTGCCTCCCAAGGGGAAGGAATGATACTGGACACACAGAGACAGCTTTCAGCCCAGCAGACATGTGCGAGTGCAGCCAGCCACTAGATGTCAGCATTATTTCAAATATTAACAGCTGAGGTACCGTCTGGCCATTCTTGCTTAAAATGCATTCATGTGAAGTTCATTTCTGAGAACCCGAGACTTGGTAACTAGTACCAAGAGGCTACAGGCTTTCATTTTTGTAAAATGCTCACTGACACCTGTGTTACTAGCAGCATATCAGGGTCAGTTTTCCTAATAATTTCCCACATTTTGAGACCTTATGGATACCTGCCAAAAACAACTGAGAATAAAATAGGGTTTCATAATAAGACTTGTGAGGTTCACCTCTGCTTGCATTCAAGCACGAGTCCATCCAAGAGGTGAGTCAGCTCCCTGCCAAAAAAAGTGCTTTTATATCAGCAAAGCTGAGGAACTTCTATGTGCAGATTAGGGCTGCACTTACAGAGGCAGTTGAGTAAATCAATTTAGGGACTCACTGATGCAAAGATACAGTCTTACTCCTCTGCCCATTGCTTTTCAAGTGGCTAATTTGGTAGAAAATAACCGGACAGGAACAAGCAAGTTGTTTTCTTTTGGGAAGGCACTCCCTCATCAGATGAGTGCCTCTGTCAGCACAAAGGGTGAGACCATGCAGCTGAGGGCATGAAAAAAGAAAGGCAGAGGGACAACTCTTTGACAAGTGTGAGTCATTAGGTTTTTTCTAATTTCTCTTTGCATTCTTTGCCTGAGAGGCACAGTATCTACCTGTCCTGTACAAGATTTCCATTCCCTCTTGCTCCTTATGCTTTTGATGGCTATTCCTTCCTATTTCCTGGGTAGAGCTCAAGTGTTGTCTGCAGTTCTCTGTGCCAATTTTCTCGTCCTCAAGAGAGGACTAATCCATTGTTTCACTAATCCATCTCTTCCCATTCACATCACTCTTAAACATTTCCTTTTTCTCTCTTTCCCACAGTAAGTAATTTGTAAAAGTACAGTTAACTCTTTCTCTATTTCAAGCCTTGTATCATTGCTTCAGTGTGGGTTTTTTTGTGCAGTCGTTGGGTTTGTCTTGGCAGATCTCTTTATCCGTCTTGACATTAGGAGTTTGAGAGTAGTTAAGAGTTGGCTGGAACAAATGTCAGAGGGCCTGCAACTGTAAATCCAATAGGACAAGGGTTCTCTGGTGAAGAACTCAGTAGAATGTCAGTGCTTAACAACTAATAAAGAATAACATGATAATAGCTCATTTCAGGCTCTGCATCATGTCGGCATTGAAACTACCTCTGTTGACTCACAAAGGACGTATAAACTCCCATTCTCTTCCTTTTTGGTGTATTGTTATGATTATCATCCTGCATAGTTACTGTGTTCATCATAGTTACACAGTTCATCATTTTAGGTAGTTTATAGCGTTTTTGATTTTCTGTGGGCTTTTGGATGCTTCTGCTAGGCAGAGCTTTTGCTAAACTCCTATTTTATCTATTACCACTATTCACTAGAGGTAAATCTCACTCGACTTTCTGGAGGAAGGAAAGAAGTTAACCCCTGTGGCTCGTGAATCCCTTTGTCTCAAATGTATTCAAGATGAAGAGGTTTTGGATTGTGATTGAATCCTATACTCCCTGAAGCCCTTGCATGTTTTGCAAAATTGTTATGTTTGGTAGAATCCAGTAAATACCAGACGTATACTTTATTCTGAGCTGGGAATTTCCTATCCTTCTGGGACAAAATACTTTATTTCCCACATGTTTTGACTACATTATATTGGCGCCATTCATGTCACTCCACTTAAAATTGTGTCAGCATTCTCATTATAAGTTGTTTTTCAGATATTATAACTTGGACATAAAAATTTGCTTCCACTTAGAAACATGGTGTCAGCCCAGAAGTAACTAGAAAAAAAAAAAAAGGCAGTTTTTCCAATATAATTTATGTTGTTGTTTTGGAAAGAGAAGAGAGATTTAAAAAATTAGCACTGAAAAATGGCAAAGTGTGCATTACAATTTTTTCTACTTTGACAAATTAAATGATGGAAATTAAGAATTTGTCAGTTGTGGTAAGCTGTGGTACACTTCAGTCTCTTTAGTTCTATCATTTTGTAAGGTGGAAATACAGAAATAGATCTGAATGTGTGCAATGTACAAGATGAATCTAATTCCTACCTGGGCAGGTAGGGTCTGCAGATAGAATCCCTTCAGCATTTTTCAAAAGCTGAGACACCTTGAGAGTCCCCATCCTACTCTGAACTTTAAATGCCATGAATTTGGAAGTGCATCAGCCCCTGACTTTATTACACCTCTTATGTGTCTCAGAAGTTACGATGCATAATGCCTTTGCCTGGGGTTTCAGGAAGATGTTATGTAGAACCAAGGTGTGGTAAAACTTCCTTTTTTTTTTTTGTGGTAGTTGCATGTAAACCGTGTGCCTGGGTGGAGCAAATTGTAGTCAGGAAATACTGTACATATATTTTGTGAGTGATAACTGGTTGTTGTGGTTTAACCCCAACCAGCAACCTCCTCCCAGCCTCCTGTGCACTCCCAGCCTCCCCACCAGTGTGGCAGCAGCAGAAGGAGAAAAGGCCTTGGCTCTGTGTAAGCCCTGCTTAGCAACAACAAAAACATCACTGTGTTCAGCACAAATCCAAAACACAGCCCCATACCAGCCACTGTGAAGAGAATTAACTCTACCCCAGCCAAAGTCAGCACACTGGTTTACTGGAGTTACAATGATTCTTGGGTTCTGTAGGATCAGACAGGAAAAAAGAGCAAAAGGATTGTTTTGTTGTTCAGATTTGTTGAAAGAGTCCTGTAAGAATCCAGTTTAATCAATGTACCTCTTGCCATGTACGCTTACAGAAAACTTCAGGGAAAAGGCCAGTTATACAATGGGGAAGCCAGGTGATAGGACTCTTACGATGGTGTTGGGAAGGCATGTTTCATTAAAAAATATACTGCTAGAGTTATTTTTTACTAAGGGGGGAGTCTAGTAGCAAACTTGAACTGAAGTTAAGCTTCATTTTGAAGGAAAATCAGATGATATCTGTGAAACAAGTGTCTGTCTATGAGCTGGAGAAATCAGTGTGGAAACACGCCTGCCTTCCCCTCAATGGAGTTCTGGATTTGCTGTGCACACTTGGGTAAATTGTTATGCCAAGGTGGTTTCTTTGGATTGAAGCAAGGTCTGGGCTTAACTGGCTTACCTCATGAGTTCCTCAGTCCAGTAAATGTACTGTCAAATAACTCCCAATAGCAGAATCAGTCACCTGAGTTTTCAGGGTCTCCATAAGAAGATGTGAAGAACCAAGATCAGAGGGAGGGACAGTCAAGTGTCTTTGCTTCTGATGAAAAGAGACTTTGTTTCTGGTGAGAAATGGTCAGTGAAAGTGGTACTTCCACTTGGCTTGGCACTGGAGAGGCTCATTTGGAGTGCTGGGTCCAGTGCTGGGTCAAGTATGTCAGAGGTGGACTGAAGTGAGTCTGACAAGGGGCCACAAAGATGAAGAAAAGTGTGGAGCATCCGTCCTGCAAGGAGAGGCTGGGAGATCTGGACCTGCTCATCCTGGAGCAGGCAGGACTGGAGGTGGGTTTATTGATACATGCAATTCCTGATGAAGTGGACTAAAGGACACAGACAAACTCCTCTTTGAGAAAGGAAAAGGACAATGGGCATAAACTTGATATACTGGAAATTTTATTTGAACATATGAAATCTTTTTTATTCCAAGGGTGATCCAATATTGGAATAGGTTCTTGAGAGCTTTTGTGGTCTTCATCCTTAGAGAAACTCAAAACCCAGCTGAACGTGACCTTGGTCAGCCTGCTGTATTTGTCCCCTTTGAGGAAGATGGAACTGGTCAATCTCCAGAGGTCCCTTCCAACTTCATCCTTTCTATGAAACATTGGCTTGTTGAGAAGTAGATCACAGAACTTGGGCCACAAAATGTCCTTAGGCAAGATTTAACAAATGTAAATTTCTACTTAATATGTATTTTCCAGAAATAGTCCTTTTGAATCAGGACAACAAACCAGCCTGACTTTTGCCATCACAGCAAAAAAAGGAGTGAAAACCTGGCTCAGAAACCATGGAGAGTCAAAGATCCTCAGTGTTATGGTGTCAGTAGTTTTGCAAGGTTGGTGTTGAAATAAAATATTCAAAATGAAGTCTATTATACTGGACTTTAAAGGACAGAAAAACAAATAAGTTTTTCTTTAGAAATGTGTTTTGGAGGGTTTAGTACAAACAAGATTTTTTTAAGTTTAAAAACAAATCCAAAAGAAGTTTATTCTAGAAAGGAATTTGACCATAAATACATGTCCCTAAAAAGTCAAATCCTTACCTGAGGGATCAGTTTTCATGACACTGTTCTAGTTCATGGAAATGTTAGCTATGATTCAGGACTGTCTTTGTGAGTGAAGGTTACCATGAGCTGAGGCTGACCCTAAACTGACCTGCTGGGGAGGAGAACAAGCTTTTAATGGAGGGTAAAGAGCTGGCAGGTAATGAGGAAAAGAGAAAAACTGGTGAGAGAACCATATTGCCCTTGGAGAAAAAGATGGGGATTATGAGAGTCTTGACTTCAGTGCAGAGAAATCTAGGATATGAGCCTGGACTGAGGTAGAGAAGAGGGATGTCTTAGGAGGAGAGATAAAAAGGCACTTAAGTTCAGTCTCTTGGGCTTTGATTTTCTAACTGATTTTTTCAGGCAAACCCTTACACCCATGCAAAGCCCTGTTGAAGATAATAGGAGTTTGTGCAGGCTCAGAAGCATCAGCTTGCAGGAATGGAGCCCTGAGTCCTCAGGAGAGGTTTACTCTGAATGCAAGTAACACAAGAAATAGTTGGAAATTACACATCTCAGCAGTCCCTGGTTTTTGTTCTTATGGAGCAACCAAGATGATAGAGTTACATTTATGTTGTTGTGCTGTCAGTGCTTCTGTTAGCCCCCAATGGAATTTACATCTGGTATCATTCCCCTGCCCCCAAATATCTTTCAGGCTAAAATCTGGCAGATGAGCACTCAGCCTAGGAGGCTGAAGTCTTCTGAAATGTGTGTGCAATTAGTTTAGACACTTGGCTTTGCAGGGAATCTGGAAGGGGAGAAAATATCATCTGGTTTCTCATTTGTTTTACAAAATAGTATTTTATACAACCAAAGCAAGGTGATGCAGAGAATGTTGATAAGGTTTGTCCTTAAGATAAACAAGATTTTTCCTTGCCACGGAGCCTGTTAGGACATTCATGATTTATTTGAGAAGTACTGTGGACTTTATAACTTGGCAACTCTATACTATATATTTGAATCTAAATGACAATTTTTAATCAGTAATTGCAGTTAGAAGACCTTTCTACATTACATTTTCTTGTCATTGCTTTATTTAGCAGAGCCTGGCTGTTCCAAGTGCCTTATTAGATCCAACTGCAAAGGCCTAATATGACAAGGTGATGACTGAGAGATCTTTATTACAATTTGATTACTCCCAGGTCAAGGCTATTATGTGAGTATCATCCTCTTTGACAGCATAATTCAGATCCAGGTATACAGTCTAGTCCTGAAGGATGTGCAGGGGTCTGCTACTCCTACTGTCTGTTTTGTGATCACAGATTTCATGGAGTTTCTGTGAAAGGTGCTCTAACTTCCTATTTTAGCTGAATCCATCTTGTTTGTGCCTAAGAGCACAGACAATTATTTCAATATTGGTCCATTTAGTGCAGGTCCGTAATGACGAGTGATGAATTCCCTTGTAAGCTAGTAAAAAAATATTTCAAAGACTAAATAAAATCTTAAATATTTACCTTTCAAACCTTATGCCTATCTACTCTATCTGAGAGTTCATCCTGAATATATTTTTACTGTAATGAATGGCAATTCCTGCCCATTTCTTTTTGCCATAAACTAAGGAGTTCACTAGTTAATATAAAGGCAGACACTCTTTGACAATTAGATAGATCCATACCTGTGTAAAGCCCCAACAAGGACTGGGACTAGGAGATGGCCGAGGAAGTCTGCTATTAAGTTAAGGAAACACAGAATGTGGTAGATAAATGAAGCAGAGGATTGCTGTTCTCACAAGTCCCACAACACAAGGACTGTGTGGCACTGGAGGAAGGTAGCTGGAGACAGTTTCAGGAAAAGGAAAGCACTTCGGGAGCCTACTGTCCCAAATGGTGGTGGAGGCAGGTTCAAAAGGATGTGAAAAAGGCATGTGCATAAAGGGAATCTGGAAGACACCAAGGAGAAATGTACTCACCAAAATGCCTATATCTGGATACTGGGGAAACATATTGGAACAGACAGCAGAAAGCAGTACTTTTTATGAGGCCATGTGTCTCATTTACCACTGCTAGATGTGTAATACTGGACTAAATGGACCATTGGTCAGACTCAAGGGCAGTTTTATAATAGTGTTGTTAAAGATCTTACATTGTATCTTCACTCATTAATAAAGCAGAGAGAGAGGGTGTAAGAATCATCGAATCATTGAGGCTGGAAAAGACCTCTAAGATCAAGTCCAACCATTAACCCAGCACTGCCAAACCCACCACTAAACCATGTCCCAAAGTGTCACATCTGCATGCCTTTTAAATACCTCCAGGTCTTTAAATACCTCCACTTCCTTGGGCAGCCTGTTCCAGTGCTTGGCAACCCTTTCTGTGTTGTGGAGAAATTGTTCCTAATATCCAATCTAAACCTCCCCTGTAACAACTTAAGGTCATTTCCTCTTGTCCTGTCACTTATTACCTGGGAGAAGAGGCTGACCTCCATTTGGATGCACTCTTCTTTCAGGTGGTTGTAGAGAGCAATAAAGTTCCCTCTGACCCTCCTTTTTCCTGGGCTAAACATCTCCAGCTCCCTCAGCTGTTGCCCATCAGACTCATGCTCCAGACCCTTCCACAGCTCCTCTGATAACTGGCTGGCCAGACCTGTGCAGCAACAGAACCAAAGTGCAAGGTTTCCTTCTGAGTGGCTGTGACAGAAAAAGAACTTGCAGGACAGTAGATAGCACCAGAAATGTGGCTCGTTGGACTGGTTTCTAGTTTTGCAACATGTAGATGGCAAGGCTGATGCAAAAGTTTCCAAATGTGATTCTGTTGTGGCCAGTGTGATGGCAACAGGGATTAATTTGGCTCTGGATATCTTTTCTTAGCTTATTGAAATATAATTCTAAAATATTTTATTTCAGCTTTTAATAATATTATTCTTATTTTTGGAAGATCTGCAAATTAAGCAATATTTGACTGATATAAAGTGGCTGTAGCCAGAGAGCAATTTCTTAGTTCATTCTTAAAAAAATATTATCAAACAAGCATTAAAATCTATCCTAGGCACGTAGATGGAGTAATGTTTAGATATACATTTGCCTCTTTGTGGCTTTCCTTAAAATCAGATTCAAGTAAAATGTCCTTTTCCTTTGTCTGAGTCTGTCTGGCTTCTTTTCAGTCTGCTTCCTGTGCAGAACTGATCCACAGATCCTGTGGAATTTGATCATTGATAATTTGTGTGATTTTTCTTAGATGTTTTTTCAATAAGTTTATTAGCTATGTGATAACCTGATCCACATGGATCATTTGTATCGATATTTAATACTGAGTAAAGAGAAATTACTTCCTCTTTTCAGTTACACAAATACCGCATTAAATAGCCTGGGTTATTTTATCTTCCTCACCTGTTCTGAGGAGCTTTGCTGACTGCTTTTCTTCATTTCTGTTTCTCATGCATTCAGCATACTGTGCATTTCTGTGCATGCAGTGCATACCTCTCTGTCTCCTTCCTTATGGCAAACTATTTCCCTTTATTGTTGTGCTCCTGCCCTCACCTAGTCTTGTTGTCTGTTGCACTGCTTTTGATTTGCATCTTGATCTCTCATCCTTTCCTTTCCTTAGCTCACAGTGTCTGTTGTGATAAATACTCTTGTTCACCTTCACTTCTTTGACCTTGTCTCTGCCTGTTTGGGAGTTCTGGTCCCAAAGCACTATGTGCCTGCTGTTGCAGGATCAATAGTGGGCTCCCAGGCTGCACGGGTGACCCTGAGACAAGAAAAGGACAATGGCTTAAGATCAGCTTCTGCTGACATTTTTTAGTTTAGTTTTCAGTTGTGGGATAGGTTAATATTCAGATTATTTCAGTGTGTATCTACCTATATAGCTGTGGAGGCTGAACCCCAGGGAGGAAAGAGCAAGAGCTTGGACCTGGGCATGGGGTGGTGAGTGAGATCACTCCCTGTTTGTAATGGAGTAGGCATAGTTTGGCTATATCTGATCATGGAACTACACCGTGAAGTTCAGCCAGTTTAAAGAATATGAAGAAGGGGTAAAATCTGATTTTATCATATCTTGTTTTGAATAGTTATGGGACTAAAAGCATTTAGAAGGAACAGGGTAACCTGAAGAGCGAAGTCTTTTGACTGTTTATATTTGACTGAAGGTCTGTTATCTCCACAAAAATGTGCATCTGGACATCTCACAATCTTTTGTCGTGTATTTATGCTTGTGAAATACAAAAAATCCAGAGAAATAACAGAGTGCTTTCTTTTACTGCCTCTTCCACACAGTTGGTAAGTGACCTCCAGCACACCTTGGATGGTGGGAACCTGCTTGTGGGCTCAAGTGGGAATGAGAAAGGAAACAACTGTTCTTTCAGGCAAATTACTTTGGCGTGGTACAAGCAATATAACACCATTTACCGTGTTTTAAAAGGATGGTCTTAGGTCAGTGAGATATTTCACAGAAGTTAAAGTGCTAATCTTCATCTCTTTTATCACAAGAGCCTTTTTATTCAAATTCTTATGGAACTCACTGGGAAACCAGCATCCAATTCACAGTCTGGTTTGAAAATCACAACCCTCATTGCTATTACATTTCGTGAAGTAACTAACTCACATATGATTAGTTTTACATTTTTTGCCTGCTAGATATGGGCTACTTAAGTCTGGTTCATTGCAAACAGGATTCAGAAATAGTCTTTGGCAGCTTTTTATGTCTGGAGCATGTATCCCAGTGAAAAAATTTATCCTACTTATTGTTCTGCAAAGAAAGGCAATTATTTCTCTTAATTTGTTCCAAAGTAAAAATAGATGGGATCGGAGCTGCATTTCCCATTAATAAAAATGAATCTCCAATTTCTTGTTTTCCTGTTGATGCTCTTAATATTATTCCTTAATAAATCAACAAACTCAGCACATAGTGCTGCATTGAACACACTTGATTATTCACCACCTAAATGACTCACACTGCATTGCTGCAACAGCTCCTCGGCAATCAGAGCTGTTTGTTCATCTTCTGACAACAAGTGTTATGTTACTTGCTTTGAAAATAGGTCCTATTTCAGCCTGTTGATTTACATAAGCAAAGAAACCAAAAATCTGCTGCAGATCCAGGGGGAAAGGCCAAAGCCAGTGTCTGATGAGATATTCTGGTCAAACACTCTTGAAACAAGACCTTGTTTTCTCAGTTGCAGCAGTTTTTAGTGTAATCTCTGTGGGCTACATGAATCTTCTGGAGTCAGCGACTGATGGTGTCTCACATGGGTTATTACTTTATTTTCTCTGGACTTCAGTGCTGCTTTGGGCACAGTAAACCAGGCTCTTTGGAATAATGTCTGCAAGGGTACAATATTGTCTGAAATGCTGTTCTAGTGGCTTTCAGCTTTCTGCAGCCAAGGTTACATTGAACTTTAACTTTGTCCAGACAATGTTAGGGTTTTTTTCCTTAGCTGAAAAGGCTTAAGGTGGATTTTTATTTTGGAATCTGAGACCTGATCAGAAGTTAAATTTATGCAAACACATTTCTTTGGTTCATATTTATATGATAAAATTTTAAGCTTTCTGAAATAGTGGCTGTATTGTGGCTATCTGGAGTGAAGATAATGAGCTGTGTGGTATGCTTAATTATTTCAAGAACACTAGTGCTAGAAAGTATACAGAGAAGCTCCTCATTGATGGGAGTCAGAAGTCATGAATGCTGTTTTTCCTTTGTAATGCCTTTCATACTCTATCAAACTGCCTCCAAAACATTGTTTTATTCTTCCTATTAAACATATATTTCTGAGAGACTATAGCTCTTTGGTGCTTAATTCTGTGCTTGGTCTAACTTTTAGGTCCAGCATATGAACCATTTTACATATATGAACCTGCAACAAAATGTACTTTGTTCCTATATACATGCTAACACTGTTAAGAGAGAAGAGTCATCATTAGACCATGGCTGCTGTAATTGAAATACTAAGTAATCTGAGTTGTCAGAAGAATATAAATATTAAAATTCTAACTCACATCACTGTTGCTGAGAGCACTTCCATGTCTCTCCTTAGTCTGTAGCATTGCCCTGTAGGTGGAACTAAAACTAATGCATTGGAATTGCATTGCATTCCCATGTGAGAAACCAAGACAGGTTTAATTTATAAGCTTCTTCCTTTTATTCCTGAGCTCAGGCTTCAGTATCTTTCCTGGTTCTTCTTGATAGACCAGACTCTGGGGTTATGTTCAGCCCAGGGATTACAGATGCACTTTTGAACTCTGTGTTTTCACTCATGTGTGTGCCTTTGTCACACCTTAACTCTGCTCTGGTGCAAGACACAAGGCTTGTGGCCAAAACCTAAATGCTCCAGCATTGCTCAATGACCAAGAAACCAAAAAACTAAGACATGTTTCAATTCACTCTCCACTGTTCACTCCTGCATAGACTACCACTCTTGGAGAAGTGGAGATGGGTTAGAGGAGATTAGCACTGCATGCACAGCAATCCTGGATAAACCTGCCAGCTACAGAGACACAGTGGAACCATTGCCAACAACTGCCGTGAGTTTTTAAACACCCTTGCATGTGTCCTGACACATGTAATTGATGCAGCAGTGACACTGTGCCCTGAGCAGGGAGGGCTGTGTCACCACCCTGTGGTGGTGTCTGGGATCCCAGAGCATACAGAGATGCAGACTGAAATCCTCAACACCTCCGAACCGCGCAAATAAATTTCGCAGTTGAGACTGCATGTGCAGTGTTCGGTTTGGTTTGCTTTCCTTTCCTATCCCTTCCTGCTGAATGATAGGCAGTGGAGAAGTGTCCTCCTTCATGTCTTCAAATTCAGCACAAGAAGAAACTAGAGCAGTTGACAAAACATCATTTTGGTGGGACAGTTTCCTGTAGGAAAGGTCAGGCAGCAGCTCTCCCATCAAGTCCTTGTGCTGTTCCCACTTTATTGCCTCCTGCCAGTAAAGAGGTGGAAGGAGACAGTGCAGAAAAAGCAGAGGGAAAGGAATGGTGTTTGGGAGGAGAATTTAAAAGCACAAGAATCTTGCCTGGAAAACTGCAGCTTCCTGAGATTTTGTATCAATGCAGTGCTCACCCACCCTTGAAGGTTGTACCTCTGTCCTATAACTTACCAGCTAAAGCCCTTTAAACTTGCACTGAAAACCAACAGACCAGGGTTCCTTTCCTAAGTTCTGATGCAGTGTAATTGATTAATGATTAATCATCACCTGAGCAAGGTGCCTTTGTCCTTTGTTAGTTTTTCAGAGCTCTGTCCTGTGCTCTTCATCACTGAAGGGCTACCAGAACAGCCCACGCGGCTCAGTGGCCAACCTGAACTTGTGTGAGGAAGGTCAGAGCCAGACTGTGCCTTGTAACTCAGATCAGACTGGAGGAGACATCCTAAGAAAGCCACCAAGTCCCCTAAAAGGTGATTTAGTAGCAATCCCATGGCAGATCACATGCTACTCATTTTTGGTGTTAATGCAAGGACTGCAGCTCCTTAGGTGTTTTGATAAATCTGCTACTCTGCACACTGTCTAAGTTTATAATTACCTTTTACTCTGTAATACTTTCTTCTTCAATTTGACTGCCACTTTATGTCAATGGTCACTCCCACCCTCCAAATAAGAGTTTACCCCACGACTCCAGGACAGCCCAGGTGAAGAGGAGGCTGAAGTTAAGCTTGCTGCTGAATCCCTTCACTACATGTGCCCCTGCACAGCAAAGAGCAAGTAAAAGCAGGAAATGGGGGAATTCTACAGAATTCAATGAACTATTAAGAACCCATTAACAAAATATGGCAGAAATGCATCATGCAAAGCAGAACTCTTTTCCTTGCAGCCTGTGCCAAATGACTAATACATAGATACAAGAAGGCAAAGCTGAGATTTAAGAGATGATAATCCATTACCCTGAATTTTGTGTAGCAGTTAAAATCTTATATGTAAAACCTCAGAGAATGGTTCTGCTCTTAATAATTGGAAAATCAAATAATAAATTAATTCTGGATGCATCTAAGGTTGCTCAATGAGCAGGTGCTTAATGTATCAAAAGATGACGCACATTAGCTACAGAGTTAGGCTTTTAATTGTCCTTAAAAGGCAAAATATCTGATTATTTGGGGCATTTTGGGGCTCAACCTCACTGAAAATCAGATCTGTACTAATAAGAATTTTTAATTTAAAAAATAAAAAAAAAATTAATTTATGTGTGCATTTATATACACATGTAGAGACATGTAATTGAACCAGGCTTGGCCAGGGAGAGAAGACTGAGCTATGTAACCAGGGCGTTACAACGTCAGAACCTGCTGGTTTCCCTCTGGCTGAGGTGAGAGACAAGGGCTCCTCTGTGCTTACTTGTGGCAATCTGGGGGCTACCTTCCCACTGATAACACCAGATTTTCTCCTGAATGAACAAAGCTGCTGAACTAAGCAGCTCCCTGTCAACTGCTCGTGACTACTGGAAAATGGGACTTCGTGCTGGCAGGCAGACACAGGGTCTTTTTCTCCAGCATGAGGGCATTTCAGAGGAAATTACTAAACACAGCATAGGACAAAATATTTTTCCTATTGTGCTGGAATGTATCTAGAGCAGGGAAACTACTCTTAGGACGTGAAAAAAGGGGAAATAACAACGTGGGGTTGTCTGCAGTGCAGTAAGGGAAGCCAAACACCATGAGAGGCATCCTGAAGTATGCTTCCTGCATGTATTGAATGCTTTAAAACATGATGCTTTTCCTTTCAAAAACAGTGAACACACAGGCAGTACAATCCCTTATTTTTTTGAGTTGAGTGATACATTCCAATCTTCGTAGGATGCTTTGCTTCAGCTGAGATGGCATTTGGCTGTTATGACAAACAGGGAGTTGGCATGTGGTGTGCTTTGATGAATATGCAACCATGTTCTGTGAGAAAAATATCTGTAAAAATGAATCAGATACTGCATTGTCATCTATTGCATGCTCAGAGGTCCATGGTACTGAAAATAAACAGTATTTATAAGCATCTAATGGGCCATTATAAAAACACACTGCATTTTACTTTGTAACTTTATAGGGTGTTTTTCAGCTTGTGTTCCTTTACAGAAAAGCTTTCTTTATTAATTATTTATTTTCTTTTAGTGGAAAATAGTTTCAGGCTCACCAAGCATGAGAACACAATACAATATTTGATTAATATTCTTTATTATTGTATCTTGTTTCTCCAAAATGAAAAATGTACTGTTATTCCCAGAACTTGGTTAGAATAGCAAACCAGTGTCTGCAGGGTAACCCTGAATCAAACATGTAACCCTGAATCAAACATCTTTCATGTGCCCAGTTATCAGTGAAAAGGAGGGGATAAAAACAGAACACACAGTGGGGCATATGGAATTAATGAGGTTTATAAGGATAACTCATCATTCTATTATTCTTAATAATAATATTTTTATTTCTTTATGTCTAGAGGCCTCAAGCTGGAGTTTTAAGGGCACAGTAGGTACATTCCTTACATGAAAACAGAAAGTGCCTGTCTGAAGAATTTTGGACTGCATAAAGGAAAAAATATTCAGGGAAGAAGAGTTAAGAATCCAGAAACAGACACAGAGGTCTGAAACAGGTTGACCATAAGTGCCTAAAAAAAGGGTTCGTAGCTTTATTAAATGTCTTCTGTGAAGTTATCTCAGAATTCTTTTAAAGATGAAGTAGAAGTCTGGATTTCAGCAGAGTCTGTCAATTACCACTTGATTCTAAACATTTTGCTGCTCTTTCTGGGAGCAATTACAGATAAACTGCTGCAGACCATTAGTCTTCATGAGGAGGGTATGTCAGGGACATGTTATGGATCTTACTCTTCATAGGTACATGGCAGGATGCCATGCAGTAGAAACAGAGTGGGTCAGCAATTCACAGACAGTTACTTACCTGGTAATTTAGTAGATAATGAGTAAGCTCAGCACCAGAAAACACTGCAGAAATATTATATAATATTATTACAGAGAGAAAAGCTACAGGAAAATTACAGACACTTCATTCCCCCAACATTTTCAGCATGTCATTAGTCACATTGGGATTTGCCTAATGAGGTTGGTGCATTGTCTGGCCTAACTGCTTATAGTGTGAGATAATGTTTTTTATCATGATTTAGCACAGAATTTAAATATTTAATTAGGATTTGAGGTATCATACAAGGTCCTGTGTGTGACACATGGATGGCTTCAGTATTCATTTATGTATGACACAACCAGACTTTTCACTATGTGTGTCCACATCACTCAGCCTTGGTCTACATAGTGAGCTGTAAATCTGTTGTAAATCCATGAGAGTGCTCCCTCAAGGGAAGAAATGTAAGACAAAACAATTCAAACTGCATTTATTTCAGTGTCCACAGCTTTGACATGGAACAGGCCAGTGGATGGAGCAAAGATGCTTTAATTCCTTAATAGTTACTTGTGTCCAACTAGAAGTGTAGGCAAGCAAGGTGTTATTGCTACAATCACTAGGTAGCAACCACCACTGATTAATAATGGGAAAACTGAAAAAAATGAAGAATATATAAGAGGAAGAAAGAGAAAGGCAGAAGAAAATATCCTGGAAAAAATACATAAGCTAATAAAGCAGTTGGGAGAGGAAAAACAACTGCTGAAGTAATCAGAAACATTACCAGCTTCAAGCAGAATCTTGAGAAAACTGAAAAGCTAGCATAACAAAGAATCTGTGAACACTATATGCATAAACTCAAGAAACATAAACTTGCTTGTGCAGCAAGCCCCACAGTCTCCAGCTTCCCAAGACGTGCCCACGTCCTGAGCTTGGACCTCACTGCTTAGTCCTGCCTAGCTGTGTGTGTACCCAAGGCAGCTGGCTTGTTAGATGGCCTGTTTTAGTCTTGGCTACTGACTGTTGCTCAGTCATGCCCTACCTTCACTTACCACTTTGGCAATCACATGTCCACACTTGGAAGGTTCCTTGTCCAGGCATCTATATTTCCAAGGTGCCATCTTGTTAACACATCTGAAATCACTGTGGTTGCAGTAATAGTGGGCAATAGCTAAAGACTTGTTTTCACTTGTAAAACCTACATGTGATCCCAGCCTGCAAACTGAACACTATTATTAATTTGTGTCAGTGTCTGGCATATGCCAGGCATTTTATAGACAAACAAATGCTAAAAGTTTGATTAGACAGAGAAAGCACACAGATGCTGGGGTGGGGCAATAACAACAGATTATTTCAGTGTAAAGTTAGCACAAGCCTCTTAAAACAAAAGGATTGGAAGACATTTTCTGAAATTACTTGGAAAGAGATAGATAAAGGAACTTGTAAAGGTGGGCAGGCTTATGGACTAGACAGTGTTTGGAATTGCTTCAAGTGCTAATGTATGTATTATAAATATGTTCAGAAAGTAGGTAGTCAGCTTTTTTGCATTTGGTTCTGTAAACCTGGCAGGTAAGAACCTTATCTAAACATGGACAGATATTGGTGTTGCCAGCTACACTAAGAGAAGTAGTGTAGAAGTAGATCATTCAAAGTTTTCACTTGTCTGCAAGCATTCATCCTTTTGGGAGTCATTTTTAGTGGGACATTTGATCAGATCTGAGCCTAGCCTAAGCTAAATTAGAATTGTAAATACAGATAAATATGGTTTGGAACAGAAACTCTTCCACAGCCCTCCTCTAATGGAAACAGTATCTTAGGTGAAACAGTGGTCTTTCATGATTCACTTACTTATCCCCACCCTCAGAAAAAATATATTTTGGATGCCTCTCTTTTAACCTGACTTCAATTTTCTTGAAAACATGTCTGATAGCTTTGGAGACAATATTGGTATGTTCTGTACAGAATTTTTACTAGCTACTTTTTTTTTTTTCCCTTTGGCATCAACTTGAAAGAATTGTTGGAAGATGATGCCTGCTGGAAACATTTATCCATTTCATTTTGAGAATGTGAGTAATTGTGCAGTGTATGTCATGCATATTAAATGTTTCACTATGAAAACAAATTTTACTCATTATTACTTCTTATGCCATTCCAACATGTTCTCTTAGAATATGTTTTGCTCTCTGCCATCTGCCCATTTCTGGAATTAGGATGCAGGACTGATCCAATACTCTATGCAAATCTCAATGGTTTTAAGATTAAGCTTTACAAGAATGCATTCCACTGGCTTTCCAGCCTGGAACCAACAACACAATAACTATGTGGTGGCAGGAAAGGACACAGCCTGTTGGAAGTTTTGAATCGCGTGATCTAGTGATGGAGGAGTGTTGTTAAATCTATTCCCTGGCAGGCAACTTGTCAGTGTAAGGGATGGCTGAATTTTTATAGGACTTTTTTTTTTAAATTGAAAATCTTACTCTGTTTTGGTTCCTGTTGCAGGTCTTTTTCTGAGCATGAACAAGTGCACCTAATACATCAGAGAGGCTATGCAAGTTGTAATTCAAAGACTATACGATGTAATAGTTTAGATGTCCCAAATGCAGAGTGACAGAATGCATCCTTACAGATGCTGTGTCATGCAGGAATTATAGAAATAGTGGTGTGGAAGCTTCTATGTAACCCAAAGATTTAGTCCAGCCTCCTGCTTAGATCAGAATTATTGCCAACACTGAATCTTATTTCTATGCATCTGCCTAAATCTCTGTGGATGCAGAATCCACTGGAGCATAGCTAACAAGCTAACTAACAAGGTGGCAGTGAGAGAAACTGTTTGGTATGAGGAAAGGCATATAACCAGCCTAACATGGTGTTAAACTATTTCAAAAATAGTGGGTGAAACCTACAGACAAGAGATGTGAGAGGAATTATTGGGTGCTCACTTACCTGACTAGTGTAGAAATATGATAAGTGCAAAGAGGATTTTCTGACCAAGGCCAAAGTGAAAAACAAGACTATACAAGAAGCAAAGCTAGGAGCACAGGTGAATGTTTGAAGCAGGATGGGTTGTTTATTTGGGAGTGAGAGAAAGTAATTCAGGCAAAGCAAATGAACAGATGAAGGCTGTGCAGGGACATCCCCATCATTCAGATCTGTGCATGTTGACTGCAGTCTGGAGCAGGACAGTCAGACAGTTGTCCATCCCAGCTTGAGCAGTCACGGGACCTGGAGGGATAAGCCAGAGATGATTTGGGATAGACCCATGATGTTGTTCAGAGGGGAGAAACATGAGAAATAGAGCCACTGTGGTGAAAAGTGCTATCAGGAACCTGCAGGATGCAAAGAGATTTTTCCTGGGTTGTACAAATGCAGTTTCTTTTATAAGAAATATTGCACTTTTCCATGTGGCTGTAGTTTTGGGAACGGAGGAAAGTACCTCACTTCCACTTTCTTTCTCACCCCAGTCCCTCACATTTTGTGACTAGAACACAATGAAATGTGTGAGCCCGTGAGGAAAAGAGCAAAGAAATATGAAGGTCAATCAGCAGCTTTTAGTGAAGTTTCAGTACCTTACCATCCTTTGAAAGCAATGGGCATACACTGGGTCACAAGTTACTACAGGATGCATCATTGTGGTTCCCTGTGTGCAACATGTAAAGCTTTGGAAGGACTGGGATGCTTCATGCCAGGACTTTGGGGTGGACAGACATAGTAGTCTTGCTTTCTATTCTCTGAAACAACTTCTGGAAAGGCTGGTGGGATACTAGCAGGCAAGGCACAAGGACTCTCAAGGTACAACCCAGAAGATAACTGAGTGCTGGAATAGGTGAGACCTGTATGAAGATGTGCCAGCTGGACTTCCACAAGACTGGCTTTGCTAATGACCAAATAGGTGTCTGACATTGAAGAGGTACCTGATTTCAGGGCCCCATTCCCACTTTATGCAGCTTGATGTGAGAAAATATCTGAAGAAACCAATCCACTGTATGCCTTTTCTTGGAAAGCCAAGGTCCAGAATGAATTTCAAGCATAACACTGTCTCAGTTAATATATAGTGGGATATAGAGTAAAATTAGCTATCTAAAAGCTGGATGTGAAGAGGGGAAGCAGAACAGATTTGTCAGCTATCACAACTAGATCTCAAAAACATGAAAAATATAAGTTAATGATGCAATAAATCAGCCAGATTCAGAGTCATTAGGTATCAAATACCATTCCCAAATCTCACTAGACATCAGCTGTGTGTGAAAAACCCCAATTTCAGCTAAAAGTAGATCTTTCTTTTGCTACAGTAGGAGCTGAATATTGTGGTATGAATGTCCAATCCTGGCTTTGTGCCTGCTCATTTCAACAAGAGTTTGGTGAATGTTGATTTTGGAAAGTAACTTGAAGTTAAAGGTCTCTTGTCCCTGTCTCCATCCAAGTTCATATGAATTAATATAGCTGTCAGTACAGATGGTTGCTGCTTGGGATTGTTGATTGTAGTCACAGAATCATTTAGTTTTGAAAAGAACTTTAACATCATCAAGTCTAACCACTAACCCAGCACTGCCACCTCCACCACTAAACCATGTCCCCAGGTGCCACATCTACATGTCTTTTAAATACCTCCAGGGATGGTGAGTCCACCACTTCTCTGGGCAGTCTGTTCCAATGCTTGACAACCATTTTGGTGAAGAATTTTTTCCTAATATCCAATCTAAACAACTCCTTACAAAACTTGAGGCCATTTCGTCTTGTTCTTTCTTTTTGTTGCCCTGGAGAAGAGACTGACCCCCACCACACTATAACTTTCTTTCAGCCAGATCCCCTATTGAGCCTCCTTTTCTCCAGGATAAACAACCCCAAGTCCTGCAGCCACTCCTCATCAGACTCGTGCTCCAGATCTTTCCCTAGCTCCATTCCCCCTCTCTGTACTCACTCCTTTCCTTTCCTGTACTCAATGTCTTTCCTGTAGTGGGTGGCTCAAAACTGAACCCTTGATTTGAGGAGAGGCCTCACCAGTGCTAAGTACAGGGGGACAGTCACTGCCCTGGTCCTGCTGGCCACACTATTGCTGACACAGGCCAGGATGGCATTGGCCTTCTTGGCCATCTGGGCACACTCTGGCTCATGTCCACTTGCTGTGAACCAGCATCCCCAGGTCCTTTTCTGCTGGGCAGCTTTCCAACCACTCTGTTCCCAGACTGGACCACTGCATGTAGTTACTGTGGCCCAACGACAAGACCCAGGACTTGGCCTTGTTGAACCTTGCACAACTGGCCTCAGCCCATTGATCCAGCCTGTCCAGATCTCTCTGTGGAGCCTTCCTGCCCTCCACCAGATCAACACGCCCACCCAGCTTGATGTCATCTGTGAACTGAAGTTGCCTTTGATCGCCGTGTCCAAATCATCGACAAAAGCTGTTAAACAAGACTGGGCCAAACACTGAGCCCTGGGGAACACTGCTTGTGACAGGCCCCACTGAGTTTAACTCCATTCACCAGCACATTCTGGGCCTTGTCATCAGCCAATTTTTTACCCAATGAAGAGTACACTCATCCACACCATGGAAAGCCAGTTTCTTCTGGAGAATGCCATGGGAAATGATGTTAAAGGCTTTACTAAAGACCAGGTAGACAACATTCATAGCCTCTCCCTCATCACCTAAGCAGGTCACCTTGTCGCAGAAGATTGGGGTGGTCCAGGAGGCCCTGCCTTTCCTAAACCCTTGCTGACTGTGCCTGATCCCCTGATTGCCATCTGTGTGTCAGTGATTACACTCAGGATAGTCTGTTCCATGACCTTCCATTGCACTGATGTCAGGCCGTTGGGCCTGTAGTTCCTGAGATCCTTCTTCTGGCCCTCCTTGTAGATGGGCATCACGTTTGCCAACCCCCAGTCAGCTGAGACCTCCCTGGTGAGGCAGGACTGCTGGTAAACCATGGAAAGTGGTTTGGTGAGCTCTTCCACCAGCTCTCTCAGTGTCCCTGGGTGGATCCCATCTGGCCACTTAGGCCTGAGTGTGTCTCAGTGGTATAGCAGGTTGCTGACCACTTCCCTTTGGTTCATGGGGGCTGCATTCTGCTCCCCATCCCAGTCCTCCAGCTCAGGGGCCTGGGTACCCCGAGATCAACTGGTCTTGCTATTACAGACTGAGGAAAAGAAGGCATTAAGTACTTCAGCATTTTCCTCATCCTTTGTCAGTATGTTTCCCCCATGTCCAGTAATGGATGATAATTCTCCTTAACCCTCCTTTTGTTTCTGTTTGCTGTATTTATAGAAACATTTTTATTGCCTTTTATAATGGTAGCCAGGTTAAGTTCTAGCCAGGTTCTGGCCCTTCTAATTTTCTCCCTGCATAACCTCAAAACATACTTGTAGTCCTCCTGAGTTGCCTGCCCCTTCTTCCACAGGTCATAAACTCTTTGTTTTTCCCTGGTTTCCAGCCAAAACTCTTTGTTCAGCCAGGTCAGTCCTCTTGCCCATGGGCTCATCTTTCAGCACATGGGGACAGCCTGCTCCTGCACCTTTAGGATTTACTTCTTGAAGATGTCCAGCCTTCTGGGCTTCCAGCTCCTCCTGTTTGTTGCTCACTCTCTGTGCATTGTGTAAGTATGTTCCCACTTGTAAATATTGATCCCACTTGCCTTTTTGTGAGGAGCTCTAATTCCTGTGAGGCCATTCTCAGGTGCTCGTGTTGTTTCTAATACATGAATAACTTTTGTGTCCTTGCTGCTGGGTGGCTTTCCACCTCCTACCTTCACTGAGATGGCAGATGGAAGGACCTCACTAGTATACTGTCCCTTAAGCATGAAATGACCTTTTTCTGGATAATAATTGTCACAAGGTATAAGTGTTTTATTCTGTTCTTGTGGTTTACTGATTGTTAAGCTTCTTCCTTTGTTACTTCTTTGCCAGGATCCTGCTTAGGGTCCAACACTAACAAGTGGCTTTAAAGGCTTATGAAAAGGATCATAAACATAATTTCCACTTGCAGAATTAGATCTTTTAGAAAGAAAACAAAAATTCTTTGCATAAAATCTCCCTATGTCCCATGCCCAGTTGGCACTGGAAGTGTAACTCTGCACTTTTCCAGTTGTTGCCTATGTGTTGGTAAATTCTTTTGTAAATCTTTATTTTCTTAATGAAGTCACTCATGGGTTCTGCACCCTGCCTTCATCCAAAAACAGCATGAACCTTACCTGACCATATAATGTAAGCAATATTTCTTTGTCTTCTAGACTTGATAATGGTAGATTTGGGTTGGTAGTTAGTAAGGAAAGTAAGCAAATACCTTTACTCTGTGCTTGTTAAAATATGAAAGAATTAAGTCAACTGTATTTAAGTCCTTACCCTTACCTGTCTAATTTTCTCCTGTGTTCATGGGGCAGACTGTGCTGTGTTTAATACATATTAGCTTTCTTTCCCATGGAATTCCTATTTTCAGGAGTTCTTCATCCAAAAAGAGCAGAGAAGTCCCTCCTCTTTATAAGCACAATTTTAAATTTGTAACCTATCCTGATGATGTAAAGTGCCCTTACAAAAGAAGAAGTTTTGTATTTCTTTTCCCATCATTTTCCTGCCTGTTACTGATAGGCTCCAACAGGGCCATCAGACATATCATAGGTTATCCTCATCCTTCTTGGCACCAAATGGCTTGCTAAGTCTTTCTCAGGTGGTTCCATTACCCAGTTCTGCTTTCTGGGCTTCAGGACCTCAGGGATGTCTCACTCTCCTCTGCTGCATGTTCAACCTCATCCTTGAATAACTACTTTGTTTTACTGCCAGTCTTCTTGGATTTTAGTTTCAGTGCTACAATTATAGAGTGATTTAGGTTTGAAGGCATCTCCAAAGGCCATCTACTCCAACATCCACTCTAAGCAGATCTCATTAGATCAGATTGTTTAGGGACTTGGGAAGGGACATCTTCTCAGCTGGAAAATGAAGTGCTCAAACCAAGCAGCCAAGAATGAGAACCTTGGGTAGATGCTACCTAGGATGCCAGGCATAGATGGCAAGACTGGCAAGGCTTCAAGTCCCAAGGAGAAAAACGTGACTCAGATGCAGGGACACCGGGTACTGTGTCATGGGGTTACATGGGGCTATGTATTGAAGTAATTTATTTGTTATCTGCACGTACACTGAATGCTGCATCTGATTTTATGTGGGTCTATCTGGAAGAGAATAGAATGCACAAGAGAGTGTTAAGGACCAGAATGGCGTGGTGAAACACAGTGAATTCCACTTCAGGAGAAGGAAGAAATCCAGTTCTTCCAATGCAGGAAGCAAGTTTGTCTTTAAAAGAAGTGGGAAAAGGGGAAGCAGACCAGGAAAAGAGAGATGACTCTAACTGAGTCACTGCTTGGTGGCACACATCGTGGTAATTCTAGGGCTCTGAAGTTACAAGTGACTCTACAGGAGTAGTGTCTTGGTCACCAGGTGGACAGATGTTTTGGCACAGGGCTGCTGTGCAGTGGCACACCCCTGATGCAGGAGGCAGGGACCCAGCAAGTCTTCTCATGTCTCCATCACCAGGTCACTCCTTGAGCCAGGTACATAGCTGTGCAAAACTCAAACTTTGCCCTCAGAAGCTTCCTGAAGGTGACCTTCATGGGGCCAATCAGAGACATCTCAGTTATGTGAGCAGTGTGCTATGTAGTGCTCAGGGTAAGGCAGCCTGGCTCCCTTTTGCAATTGGGAATAGAAGCAGTGAAATGGCTGATGTTTGAGGATGGGGCCCCATTGGCCTGAAATGTGTTCAAATGTCAGGAACACAATCACCAGTACCTGTAACTGCACTTGTAAAATATTAGTTCTGAAATACACCAGCTTCTGGAAGATCCTGATGGTGAAGGAAACCCATCTGAAGCCTTGCACTTACATCTTCCTCCTCTTCTGTTCTATCCTTCATAGATTACCTTTTTTTAATTCAAGACTTGATATTATTGTGAGTGCCAAGACGGGTTTTTATTAGTGAGCATGTGAGTGATGTCTAATACTGATGTCTCCAGGTCATTAAAATCTGTTGTGGCTGTTCCTACTGTACCTGCTGCAAGATTTTGAACACTAAGATCTCAAAGTAAGAGAGCTCTGTCAGTATTACTACCTAGGTTGTTGCAGGTGACAAGCATAGATTAAAGATGAGCAGGACTGGACTGTCTACACATTGAAGATGATGGTAAGGTGATACTCTGAAGAGTCTACTGGCATATAGGCTTTTTCTGCAGTGCTCAACCATCCTCCTTTGTAGGCTGCAACTGCACAGAGCAGTACTGCCCTGTGCTTTAGAGGGAGTAACACTGAGTCAGTTTCCAGAAAAGAAAAGCAACTTGAAATCCTGAGGAGTGTAATGTTCGCCCTCTGCTGCTTTAAGACTTAAGTCCCTTCACATTCTGAATGCCTCTTATCCGTGTCTCAAGTCTGCAAGGTCAATACC
Organism: Calyptomena viridis; assembly: GCA_013390005.1. Taxonomy (NCBI): domain Eukaryota; kingdom Metazoa; phylum Chordata; class Aves; order Passeriformes; family Eurylaimidae; genus Calyptomena; species Calyptomena viridis. The sequence goes on along the minus strand of WEIV01028616.1, from coordinate 66,228 downwards.
AATATTTCTTTCTCGCACCGACCTCTGGGAAAACATTTTAATGAATGTTATTAATCTCCTTGGTGCCCTGCATGCCTAGGAGATGTCTACAAAACAGCATACAAGCAGTGCTTGGAATGAACATAATGAGGCAGGTTTGATCCAAATAACAACGGAAACCTGTCACACCTAAATAAACAGCAAGGATGCCAATGAACACAGCAGTTTGCAGGATGATGGGGTAGGAGTAGCCCATTGGTGACTGGATAGTCAGGCTGGAGGCTCTTCAACACACAAATGACATGAGTTGTTCTGCCGAGCTTAGCTGCTAGACTCTGGTTTTATTCAGACTACCACAGAAGAGCTGTGGCATTGCTGTTGGTCCTCTTCTTCCTCTCTATTCACTGCACAAACAGTGACCTCTGCCCCTCTGTCGTGAGATATTGGATGATTTCCTGTTCTGCAAGTGTAGTAAGGAAGCATGGCTATGCTGTAAACACAGCAAAACAAACAAAAAGAATCACAGCTCTGAGAAGGACAAAGAAAAAGGTAGCCAAGATGAACAGCTACTTTTGTAGCTGTTCTGCCACAGCAGGTCACAGGCTGTGGAACCTTAAGCACAAGTATGTGTGTCTTGTAACACTCCCTGCACTGGGCTGGAGACTTCCCAAACAGAAAGCACTGGGGGAAACACGACTCAAGGTGATTAGTACATTAGATGTATCTGCAATTCAGCTGAGGAACAAGGAGCTGACTCCGAGTTTTGTTTGCCTGGAGGAGTTTGGAAGTAAGATGCCAACTTGAATTGAAAGAGGAGAAATGGGTAAAGATGAGGGCAGGGTTTGGGTGCCCTGTTGCACACAACTAGCAGAGAGGAGCAGCATGAAGAGGATGGGACATCATGCCTGCTAATCCCCAGTGCATCCAGTTTCTTGACAAAGCAAGGCAAAGCCTGAGAAAATATGGTGGCAGAGTAAAACCAACAGCACTCTGCCTTGCTGCTGGGCCATGTGCAGAACATATGTGTCTGTAGCTTAAATAATGCATGTGCATTTGCCCTTGCCCTTGTAGCTGTTCTAGAGGAGATGGGGGTCTACTATAAATTGTCTAAGACCTTTTTGTCACTCTTTTTATCTTGTCAAGCAAAATTGTGCCTGCCTGTGTCTAGATGGCTCTGCACGCTTTTGTGTCAAAGCCACAGGTGGTCCCAAAGCAAACGAGGAGATCAAGGCGGTGGACCTTGGGAGGGTGTCTTGGATGACCAGCAATTCCATTTGAGGTGTATAAATAAAGAAGACAACTACAGTGAGAAAGCCCTGGGGAAGCAGAAGTCATTGAATGGTTAGGTTTGGAAAGGATCTCTGGAGACCATTTAGTCCAACTACCCTTCCAAGGCAGGGTCACCTAGAGTGGGTGACACAGGAACATGTCACGGTGGGGTTTGAATGCCTTCAGAGAAGGAGATTCCACAACATCCCTGGACAGCCTGTTCTAGTGCTCTGTCACCCTCAGTGTAAAGTTCTTCCTCATGCTGAGGTGGAACTTCTTGTGTTTTAATTTATGGCCATTGCTCCTCTTCCTGTCACTGGGCACCACTGAAAAGAGTTTGGCACCATCCTCGATGGGATCCAGTCTTAAAAGCACATTTGAAATTAAAAGTCTGTCTCTTCAAACCTGTCTCTTTAAATTTGAAAGCGTAGTATGTTTGGTAATAGCTGAAAAGCAGCTCTTGTCTGCAGCTGTGCATTGAGTTAAGGACTTTGTCTGTAACAACTCAATCTGTGTCCCTGGTCAATCAGATACAGCACCTGCATTTTAAACATGTATTTCCTGTTGTGAATTTTTGCTTCCAGAATTATTGTCCCTCAGTTATCTCTTCTGGACCATGTTTGATAGCTGCTTGTCCCAAATACTTGGACAGACTTTTACATCCTTTGTATCTGAGTAGAGATTTGCCAAGCACAGACAACAAACCTGGAAACATTACTTTTACATTTGTGGTATTTAGTTACACTAGTTAAGAAGCCAGGACTTCCTAGTGGTTTTGTACTGCCCTTTGCTACTCTTATTTCATCTCCACATCATCTCTGTTAATCTACATTATTCAATCAACTTCAACCTTCACTCCTGAAAGGTGCTGGGCATCCTTACTTGTGACAGCTGCACATCTCCAGGCTTTTCAACCAGATACCTTGAAATGTTCTTAGAAATTTTCAGCTTTGGACCACCAAGGCAGCACAGCTAAAAGAGAGATGCTTTGAAAAACGCCCCATCTGCATGGCCTAAACCCTTAGCACAGTTTGTTAAGTGTTCTTTCACAAGTTAAATCAAACTAATCCTTTCACTTCCCACTACATTCATGTTACTGGGAAAATGAGTTTGTTTACCTACTTCTTAACAACTTTTACAGAGGCCATGAAATCAGGAATTTATTCAATTTTTGTGCTCCTTCAGCACCTTCCTCTTCAGGATCACAACATGTTCCCTGGCTGGGTTAAAGAAACTTCCTGTATTACTTGCATTAATTTAAATTACTTGCTCACCGTGTGCAAGTAGGAAGGCAGACCCTGTCACTGTATTCCTGTGCTCTTCTTACATGGGATTCAGCAACTTCCAGAGCAATTTAATTTGGAAACTGGTCACATACTACTTTAATTAGTTAATAAACATTTAATATTAAGTTTTTCTTTATTATTTTAGCAGCTTAGAAAGAGCCCTCTTTTCCCTGCGGCATGTAACAGCATAAAACCAATGACCCAGAATTCAAGCTCTCAGCACCTTGACACGTTACTTCACATTTCTCTCTCTCCATTTCCCTCTGAAGCTGTGGCTTACTTTCCCAGAGTGAAAGCAGCTGAGGAATTAGCTTGATGCTCTCTTTCATTTACTGTCATTTTTATTGGGTTCTTTCTGTCCACATGAGGTTCCTACATGTCTCATTCCCAGCTGTGCTCCTGCCTATGTGCTATTCTGCAGCAGTTAATGATCCCTTTGAGCTTTAGACCCCGGGAGTCAGGATTTCCTGGTGCTGGCTGCGGACACAGATTCCTGACGTTGCAGCACTCTCTGTGAGAATAGGGGAAATCGATGACTTCTGAGGGATAAGTTATTGCTTTCTGTTTACTTTGGCTTTTGTTTGTAAGCCACGCAATGTGCTATGCATTTCTTTAACTCTCCCATCGTAAGCTTTCCGGGCAATGTGAAAGGTGCTCACTTCTCCTTAAGTGCCTGTTTGTCATTCCTGATGGGATGCTTTTTCCAGTCACTCGGTTCCCTGCAGGTGAGCAACTGCCACGAGCCTCGCAGTCCTGAATTTGGACATGCACATGAGACCAAAACTTCCTGGCTTGTTATTCAGTCCATCTCCCCGGTATCTCCAGCAGGACGAAGTCTCTCCAAGAGAACCAAGAGTGTGTGGTGCTGTTACATCCAGCCTTCTTTGCAATCCCCACCATGCTCGTTGTCCCTCTGAGCCCCAGAACAACTGAAATCCCACACGGATAATTCTCTTTGCCCCCCACCCTCCTCTCTCTGCAAATTTCTTATCTCTATAAACACTTCCTGGACTGCCTGTGTTCTCATACAGCCCCAGATCTCGAACACAATTCAACTGAACAGATTACTGAACTGGGAGATTTATGCTTTTTGAGAGTGAGGCAGCAGGTTGTTTTTGTTCCAATTAAACAATGGAAATAAGGAAAAACAAATGTTACTGTTAAAATAATCACAGAATCCATGCGATGTGAGGGACAAAAATGAAGTTCACGGCTACTTTGCATATGTGTGCATATTGCATATCCCTGTATATTAGATGTATTACCAATGACAAAAAATTATATGTGTTGCTAAATTATCAAATACCTGGAGTTGCACTTCTTACCTAGACCTTAATCTAAGTTCTGAATCCCAACTTTTAAAAGAGAACCTGAAAACAGTGAGTATTCCTGGTTTTAGATTTTATTGTAATGCTCAGAAGCTCATGGAACCATCCTAGATTTTGGAAGAATAAAATTCAAGGCTATCTTGTGCTGTATTGCAATAATGGCTTTCACTTAAGATGAAATGAAAGCTGGGACAAGCTTTGAATTTTCATTTAATATTTGTATTTCCCCTTTTATTGCCTTGTCTTTGTGTGACTGCAAGTGCCTGCTTGTGCTGGGTTTTTTTCCAGCTGTTTTACAGATATCTTCTGATATCTTTTGGCTGACTGGGTGCAGACAGCTCCAGCTGGGACATGCTATGCTAGGCCACTCGTAGGCAGATTTTTAATTGTTTGGGGTTTTGTTTTGTCTGACCCTAATGAAGTTTGTTTATTTGAGCAGAGGTAACTGAGGTACCTGCCTTTTCAGGCAGAACGATAAAAGAAATATTACTGGCAAAAGAGACTCTCTGATCATTCACAAGGCCATGCCTGTTTAGAACTTCCCTGTCATATAGGAGATAAGGCAATGTATGTCTATAGCATAGAAAAATATCTTGCAACAAAATTCTGATCTGACCAGATGAGTTGTGCAAGAAAACAGAACATTTGTCTCTACAAGGGATAACTTACTTACATATCCAAGGATTGTTCTTACAAAGACACTATCAGATGTGTCCCCAGAGGAGCTTTTTACAATACTGTATCATTTACAGCAGGAGTCATATTAGTTGTCCAGTTTTGCAATTATTTGAGAAAATAGGATATTTAAAATTTCATCCACAATTCTCAAAGGGGTAAGGAGTTTGAAAACTTTTGTTTATTGTCTTATTGTTGCAGTAAGATTGGAAACAACATTAAGACCAAGATTCAACCTACATAGCATCAGGATCCTGAGGGAATGGTCTTTGCATTCTAAATGGAGGAAGATGAGTTTTGGCTGAGTCTTTCACTAAGGTTTATCTCTCTCTAGTAACTATGTAGGGAGTCTGAATCACTCCTAATCTAAAAGGGGTGAAATTGATCCTTTAGTGTGACTAGGGTGTTCATCAAAGCAGCTGTCCTGGGTCAGACCAAGGTCTCCTCCAGCTCAGTATCCTGTCTCCAGCAGTGGCTGTGATAAACAGTGAAAAGTAAAGCCAGGAAAAGCAAATAGGATGCTCCCCTGGAGCATCCTCCTAACCTCTGTCTTCAGCTTGGGAATTTCTTCAGCTGTTTGTGTTTTCTGTGTATTTAGTATCCCTCAATAGATTTTCCTTCTGAGTACTAGCCTGATCTCCCTTTGAGCTGAGATATATTTCACAAATGTCACAGCATCTGTTGGCAGTGACTTCTGTGGGGACATCAAGTGCCATCTCCATACCAGTGTTTCATACCCTACTGACAGGAGATTCTTTGGACATCATTAAACCTAATGACCCAAAGAGATGTATGTGCACATACTCAATACCTCTTGTTCTTTCCATCCCAGGAAGAAGCTGGAATGGTGTCAAGTCACACATGTTGCCCCTGCCCTGTGCATATGCAGGGGCTCTGCATACTCCTTCCCCATCTCCTGGGATTTGAGATGCCCAGGCTCAAGGACAGCACTCACCTTATTGAAATGGGCAACCTCGGATGAGACTGCTGAGAAAAAAGTCAGTGTAAAAGAGCAGTGGGAATCCTGGCTGAGGTTTCCTCTGCTTTGCCTGTCAGCTCCAGTCAAGCTCCTGGTGCCATTCTGAGCTGTGTTGTGGGAATGCTATTGTCCAGCCTTGTACCTTGCTCATCATCACCTCAAACCACTGATTTGCCTTCATAGCTTGGCCTCAGCTCTGCCTCATCACTGTGGCCCTGTCTGGCAATCATAGAGTCATAGAATCATTTAAATTGTAAGGGAACTTAAAGATCATCTTGTTCCAACCCCCATGCCATGGTCAGGGACACCTTCCCCTAGACTAAGTTTCTCAATGCCTCATCCAACCTGGCCTTGAACACTTCAGGCACAGGACATCCACATCTTCTCTGGGCAACCTGTGCCAGTGCCTCATCACCCTCAGACTAAAGAACTTCTTCCAAATATTTTATCTAAACCTACGCTCTTTCAGTTCAAAGACATTCTCCCTTGTCTTGTTACAACATGCCTTTGTAAAAAGGGCTGTGGCTGACCCTGGCTAGCATCCATGGACTTAAGGAATGGGGGTGTTGGTGTCACCTCCCTAGTGACCTTGTGGTCACTCTTGGCTCTGGCTTGCTGTTCCTTGCAGAGCATCCACCTCCTAGTATTCCCTGACATGCTTTCTGGTCTCACCAGTGCATTATCAAATTGTCTTGTCATTCTGGATTGACAAAAGAATCTATGTATATTACAGCAGTGTCCTCCCTTCTCCTCCCCAGCTCTGCTGCATGTACATGACCTGTAAGACAGTGCCTGGTCAAGCCGACAGTTTTAATCCCTGTCTGGCCTCTTTCTTTCATCCCACTGCACCCTCTACATGAACGACACAACCTGACTAATAAGATTTCTCTGTAAATAGGTCTAATCACTTAGAGGCATAAATAAGAAAGTTTTAAAAATCATATGTACTTTCAGTTTCAGCATATCAGAGACATGATGACTGGGAAGAAGTGTGAGAAATGCCAGAGAATTATGGATCTGTTAATGCTTACATTAACATTCTTCTTGTAATCAGATTATTATTATTGTTATTATTATTATTATTGTATCAGTTCTCACTGATGGTAATTTAGGGCACGATAAAGAGATGGTCTTACTGTCTGCATGGAAATATATACAAAGCAATTCGTCTTTCAAAAAAATGTATTTTGAAATACTGTTGGAAGCTGTTTTTTCTTACATTTCTGATGAATTGGTAAGCATCTGAGTTTATGGAATTATTTCACAGTTACTGGATTAAGAGAGACATGCTTTTCTTATCCTTCCACAAGTTCTTGCCTAAGCTGTAAAGGGCAATGAAGGCACGAGATCTGTTTGCTAGCTTTAGCTGCTCTATCCTGCTCACTCTTTCTAGCTCCCTGTTACAAATCCTCTGGCCCTGTTACAGGTTGCTAGGCAGAAGGGAAATAATGTCATTTGTTAAACAAAGCAGACAATGTCGTTCTTTGTAGACTTCGAACATTCTTTCAGGGGTGTGAAATCCGTGTTAACAATCAGCTCACAGTGAAAAGGTCCCAGTTAAACATTACCACAAAAGCCGTGAGGTTTGTGTACCATCTGAGGGCACAAAAAATGCCATTTCCCGAAATTTTACCTGGATCCTTCAACTGGTCAAGGAGCTTGTTGCCAAGGTTTTCTAACAAGGAGGAGCAGAAACGTGAACCATGCTGTGTGCAGGAGGGGAGGACGCAGGACGGATACCTGGCAGAGAGGGTGACACAGGTCCAGCCTTCTACTGGGTTAATTTTTAATTCCCTTGCCCTCTGAGTTTTTCTGTTATTTTCTCTGGTCATTTTAGATTTTTTTTTATTCCACTATAGTTTGAGATATGGAGAAATATAGTTTGTTTAAGGAGAAATCTCCTGCCCCACGATAGCTCCCCTGTGCCCTCTAAACTCCACTTACTTCTGGGGTGCCCTGGTCCAGTCCCAGCTCACAGATAAGGTCCCAGAGATGTTCTGGGACTGATGGGGAGGGAGACTAGGAAATGCCTTCTTCTGTATTTTGAGTGGTCTTTTCTTGCAGAAGCTTTGCCTTTTCCATGCCTAGACTTTGTTGGAGGCAGTTCTTTTCTTTTGAAGGGAATGATTGCAAGATAGACATAGCTATTTATAGCACTCACATCTCAGCTTTCAGAAGGGAAAGAATCCAGATCTTTTACTTAGACTCCACCATGCTGAGACATACCTGATCCGAGACTGTTGTGGTCAGCAAGTATTTGCTGTGTGATGACACCACCATGTACAGGGAATGTTGTATCTAACAGCTTGAACCATGCCAGGGTGTGACAATAGAAAGGAATTTGAATAAGTCTTCCGTTTCCATCTGCATGACTTGTTAATACCTTCAGCTTCAAGCATTAGGGGTCAACTAAGCCACTTAAACCCAAGAACAACCTCTCTGTTTCTACATTTTTGTTGCAGATTTGTAAGACCAGAAATTCTAGTCTTATAGACATAATTTAGTTTGCTCTGATGGAAATTTCCTGTATTAATAACTCATTTGAGTAGGTGTTCCTGAATTAGAGGATGTTTTTCAAGAAAAGTTAATTTTGATTTGCATTTCCAGAAAAACAGTATCTACCTCACAAATACACTGCTTTGGTGATTAGCTGTGTTTATCATTAAATCTTTAACCAATTTCCAGTTGAAATTTAATACCTGTTTTAATACCTGTTTTCAGTAATTGGAAACAGATCAATATGATGCTATTGTTCTAGTTTATATATCCAACAGTTTAGTAGGCCTCTTTGGTCTCAGATTTGCAGTGGGAGATGCAATTGGTCTATTGGCTAAAGTAAGCTTCCCTTTTTTGTTTTAAGTAAGTTCTTGTCAAAAGAATTTATATATTCACAGACATACAGATATATGTATATCTCTACCTAGCTCTGTTGTCCTGAAAGAAAGACTTTCATGTCTTGGGGTGAAATTAAACCCATGGCAACATTTTCACCTTAAATCACCATCCCTGCCAAAGTGCTTTCCCAAGGGCTTGGTGTTGTACCATCCTTTGGGTTTCAACATATCACTCTTAGGAAGCCAGGCAATAAAATTAAATCACTGGCAGAAGCACTGCAGATCACCTACAATGCTGTTGTACAGTTATTCTCCACTATATCCATTAAAGTGACAAGTGAACTTACCCTCTCACCTGTTTGCTGCTGCAAGACTTCCTGTCTCAAATTCTTTAATCCCTGCAAGTTTTGAAATTGAGCAGCTTTTTTTTTTAAATAAAAAGCTGTCGTTCAGAGCAGGATATTGAAGCAGCTCTTACACACTTGTTCTGTGGGATAAGTGACTGCTTCTTCTTGTCATGGCAGTGCTGTGATGTAGGCATGCAATCCAGGCCTGACCAAATGTCTGTTCTGTTTTCTGAGCTAGTCACAGCCACTGTGCTTTATTCTTCAAAGTTACTTTGGCTTTCCTTGGAGTGTGCAAAAACTTTAACACTGCTGCTACTGACTCCTAGAAGAGGCACATGCATCCATGATTTCCCCTTTCAGCACACCCAGTTGACCCTGCAGGAGCAAAAGCAGCCTTATTCTGACCACCTTCATCATCTCCCATTGTTGCAGATCGGGGAATGAGACAGTCTGAGTACAAAGCAGGTAACCATTAGGGCCTGACCATCTTCTGGGCCAGTAAAGGGATAACTCAGTCATCAAAGTCAACTACTTACCAGAGGAGAAACAAATAATAAGAGCAAACTGAAAATAGAAAGAGAAGGTATGAGGAGCCACTGCAGACTTCCTGGCCCCATGTCATGGGTCATGGGAAGGTTGAAATCTGCTGCACTTGGCTTCTACTTTTCATGTGTTTGCAGTCACCAAAGTGGCTGTTTCTTCTTAAAGGCAACAACAGGAAAACGAACTCTTCTGGGGAAAGTTTATAAGAACTGCAAGTAATCTTTTCTGTTGAAATGTTCCTCAGGAGACTGGGTGGTGTGTGCCAGGTGGAGGTGTAATGAGAGATGTGATGTAGCTGCTGTGCCTACTCTTCAGCAAAACAGTGCCATCCGTGTCTCTCAGCACAGATTCATCTGGGCTCTGCTGGGAGATGGCATTTCAGTTTTTGCTACAGAAATAAACCCAGCCCAGATGCGGACACAGCAAACAGGCCACCTTAATGACCACAAATGTTAAAGCCTTGACACATGTGTTCAAAAGAGTAGACAGTCAGTCAGCCCCACAGCAAAACCCTTAAGATATCCAACTGCCCGTCCTCAACCTCAAAACCAAAGGGTGGCTTTTGAAACCTGGGATGCAAGACTGGCATGAGGATCAGACACACCAGTGCTTTCATCTCATTTTTGATGGAGGAGCTTTGAACTGATGTGGAAGTCATTTAATCTGCCTGACCTTTTGGAAAAGAATTGCTGGCTTAGAATTTACAAGTTGTTAATAATTTATTTCAAGAGAAGGTGCTGCAGCAGCAAGG
>WEIV01028616.1:33753-54472 GCA_013390005.1 Calyptomena viridis | reverse complement strand
GAAGCATGTGGTTGTCCTTAGCATCCCCAGTCCATGTTTCATGAAAAAGTGTGGGTGCCTGTATGTGGCAGAGCCGTGAACATTCAATATATGGAATACAAAGAACTTCAGGAAAACACATGCAAAGACTGTGATGCTTTCTTGTGTCAGCACAAACAGGTTGATGGGTCAAAAGTTCTTTTCTGAAAGTATTAGTCAGATTTTTCATGTGTTTTAGTTTCCAGAAGTCTGGAACTTTTCTGGCTGAAATGAAAACTTCTACAAAGTGAATTTAAATCCAATGGTATGACGATAGATGAGCAACTTTTAGGTACCTTTCTAAGTATTATTGAGAAAAACTGTTTGAAGAAAATGCAGTAGAGGCAAGGAGAATTTCCCAGGTTCTTCCAGAGTAACCTCTTTTCTTCAGTCCAGATCAGCCTTCCAGAAGATATGGTCCAGTTTTGCTTACCTTTTTGAACAATTTATGCCACAGATATTTAATCTCTGAATAACACATCTCAACACCAGATTCCAAATTGTATTGTTCTCCATCCTTCTTTTTCTGCATTTTGAAGCAGAAACTGTCAGTCAGTACCTGTGGAAATGGCAGCACTGATAAGAAAATCAGTCTAAAAAAAGATAACACTACAAGCATAACAGCGGACTTTGTCACCTAAACAGCAAACAGCTAAGGAAACACTAGAATTAAAGTTAGCTGTGGAATTTCAACTCTGTCCTCTGCTATAAAATACCTTTATATTATACCCCACTATTAATATGTTGTCCTAAATAAAGAGTTATCGATTTTCTCCTGCACTTTTCTTCCCATGACATTCTGTCTTTATGGTCAAGCTCTCAGGTATAATTAATTTTACTGCATCATTCAGGGGTGAAGGAAATGAGTCCTTTTTAATTTACTAGCTGTGAAGACTAATGGAAAGGATATATATTCATCTAGGTGTCTGGGCTGAGGTTGCACTTCACATACTAGATGTAGCATGCAGTAATTTTGACCCTGTGGCTCTGTGGCTCATCCCAGGGAACCAAGTTCTTGGGAGAAAAAAGACTTCTCTGGCCTCTTCCCCTCCTCTCCTGCTCCATTTCACCCCTTCTCCACACCCACCACATCCTTCTGCCTCCCACCACTGTCCTACCTTCCACCCCACACTACTGTTCCACATCCCTGTGGCATCCCTGGTCATCTACGACTTGTCTTGTTGGGAGAATTCCTGAGCTTTCACTCCCTCATCTCTACCCACACATCTGGCTTTTTGAATCCAGGAATTTTTCTCCTCCACATTGTCTCACCCCAATGAATATCACCAAGAGTACAAGAGGCAGACTCCTGGCTCTCGTTTCAGGTGCTTGGCCTTGTCCTGAGTTGTGGAAATCTGCAGCTGAAACTGAAAGGGAAGTCCTGCTTGAACTGTGGTTGGAACCTGCTCAGGGAGGATGAAAACGTCAGGAGTTCATTTGCTAAAATGAAAGGAATCTCTTAGTTATCCCCTGAGCATGTGCAAATTCAGCTTCCTAAGGGCATATAATGTAGCCAGATTTGGGCAGGTTTTCAGGAGGGCAAAAGGAACATCTCTGATGAAAGTCAACCCTCTCCAAGGAAGAGAGGTGCCAGAGTTTTTCAAAGGAAAGGTCACAATTGCTTTCTAACTTGGACAAAACAATGAATTTTTCCTTACCCTCATTATTGGAAACAGCTGACTTTGTGGACATTTTCCAGAAACTTCAGCCTGAGGCAGATACCTGGCATGGAAAATTTCATTCCAAATGGTTATGGTTTGGCAACTTTGTAAGTGCTTGAAAATAGGGTCTTACAGTGCAAGGGATCAAGCTTTTACTTCAATGTGAAAGGCCAAGCCACTGGCTCTACCTGCAGTCACACCTTCCTTCATCACCTCTACTGCAAACCAAGCAAGGAAATTACTGGGATTGTCACTGAAGAAACTGGTTAGGATAAACACTCTGTAGTATAGAAGAATTCCAAGCACAGAGGAGCTTCAGACAGCACAGTTACAGACCTCCTTTCTGAGTTCTGCTTGTCTGCAGAACTTGTCTACACACATTCATCTGCTTCAAATAAATGAGGTTTTCTGTTTTCTGACAAATGTGTTAGCAACAGCTTATCCACAAAGTCCTGATTTCCAACTAGCTCGAGTTGATCTGTCTTTTTCATTAACTCAGCCATCCATTTCTTTATTTTATCACACCACCACCATCACCTCTGCCTTATCACTCTTTGAAGGAATGATTGCATAGACACAGACAACCCTCAAGCAAAATTAGAGCAGCTGGCTGCTGATGCTGCATAGCATGGAATTTTCAGGGATAACCCATCAGCCCCTTTCTTGTGGATCCTTTTGTGAGTGCAAAACATAGTCCCTGGCTTTTGGCTGCATTTCACACACAATGGCAGATGCCTGGGCCATATTCTGCAGGTAGAAGCCAATTCTGCTGTGATACCTGAGGTCAGTTCCTGTTAGTTTTCCACCACGCAGGTACATTGTCATCACTGAACACCACTGTATTGGTTCCCCTTAGAAAGATGTGTGTCCTTTGCATGGAGCCCAGCACAGTGGATGTTATGGCAGGGCACACTGCCTGTGTAATACGAGCTCTGTTTGCACAGGTGTTGGACGGCTTTGAAGCAAGAATCCATAGATGATGTGAGCGTCCAGGAGGTCTTCTGTGGCTTATGGAGTCTGCTTGGAGGTGAACACCGTCACAATGAAATCCTCTATTAAAACCCTTGTGACTAACAGTCCTCAACTGAATGAAAAGGTTTTCTTATTGTCCAGGTGATTTCACAATTTTTTTTCTGAACAGTGATAGAGAAATATAAAATTTTGTATAGATAATATCTTCTTTATTGTCAGTTTATTGGGACATCAGAGAGGTGACAAAAGCAATGGGTACAGCTGTGCTGTCAATGAAATCCAGGGATACCTGGACTGCCTGAGAAATGGGCCTGGCTATTTATTGGTTTTAAAGTTGCTGGAACTTACCACACAGGAGCCTGTGGGTATTTTTTGAAATTAATACTTATATTTATTACCAGGAAGGTCAAATGAAGGGCAAAGCTGGCTGATAATGTGCAGGTGGTGAGAGGAGAGGGGGGAATATTTCCAGCACTGGTAGAAAGAGGATTAGAGGCAATCACAGCAGCATCTGATTAAAATCAGAACTGATTAAAATCTGAAGAAAGGTGAAAAGCAGGATGAATAAAACAAGAACGGGTTGAAAGTACAATAAAACACAACTTGTACAGAAACGCCGGCCTTTTATCTTATGCCTCGAGTGAAAACAAACCTGTTTTCCAGCAGAAGGAATAACAGCCAGACGTTGTTTTAGAAGGGTTGGTGCAGGCTGATGGGCTCATAAGCATCCTCCCAGCAGCCAGGTGGCACCACCGGCCACACTATCACCCCCACTTCATGGGAATACGCTTGGATTAGCTTCCCAGGTACTGCCTTTGCTAAAGATAGTGGCTCGGGACTGAAAAACTAAGAAGATAAACTCTGATCAGAATATTTATCAGAAATAAAATCCCAAACGACCTGGTGATAGCTGAGAGCTCAACACCAGGTCTGTGTTTCCAGTCTGTGCAGAGTAATCTGTCTCAGTGCTCTCTGGCCCACAGGTGTTTTCTGTAAGAGCTGTAAACATCTAAAAAGACACAATGCCATTGTGAAAAATATTTGGGCTCCCCTCCCACCACACCCTGTGGTGCTATGAGGTCAAAAATTTGGTTTTGTCCATTGGCCTGAGGGAGGGTCAGTGCTCCTGACTCATCTTTTTACATCTCTTCTTAGCTATTCCTTGCATCATGAGCTGTTACTATGGAATTAGCAGCTCACAACTCAACAGCCATGTGCTTCCAGCCATGCTAAATTCCTGCCTTGGAATCCTGCCTTCCTCAGTCCTACCACCGAGGAAGGTACAGTCACATTCTTTGGACTGTGTGGAGTTTGTTGTGTTGTTGTTGAACTTTTTAACACAGTGAATGTTTTAACACTGCTTTCTATTTGGGCACCATTTTAATCCCTAGGAGCTACAAACCCAAAACTGACCTTTCCCAGGGTCAGGCTACTCAGCCTGATCATGGCCCAGTTCACGACATGAGTTTAACACACTATCTCTCTAACAGTAAGTTCTGTTGCTGGAATGAGAAGCAAAGAGTGGATTTCTCTTCTATGCTGTGTTTGCAATGATCAGAAAAAGAAGTTTGCCATGTTTTTACATCCCCAAAAATCCCTTCTGCAATTTCTTTTTGTTATTTCCCCTCTGACTCCCACTTACCCCCTGCACGCATTTTCTGTAGGGAGCTATTTCAGCAGGGGCCAGTCATGGACATCCCCAAAGAACTTGGTGAGTAAGTACATGTGCCCAAGTGCCATCTGGGCACCTCACCTATCAGCTATGTCTCATTTGTGATGTGACTCCAGGCACGCTGTTCCATCATACATGCAGCCTGTCTCTGTCCTCCTGGGTGCCAGTCCACAGGGCAACTCTTTCTTCCTGGTCCTCCTAAGCAAGATGGTATCAGACAAATGGCTCCATCCTTGTTTCTATCCCCTGAGTTCTCTCAGGGCACTGTGAGTGTCAGGGAGGTCCTGTGAGATGTTGGTTCAGGGTCAGTAAGGCTCACTGGTGCTCCCAGGGCCCTGACAGCTGCCTTAAAGAGTCAACTGCTGTCTATAGACCTTTGCAGCAGCTTCAGAGACTGTGGAAATGTTTCTTTTTCTTAACTGTGGGACTGTGGCAGAAAGTACCCACATGGAGAAATGGCAGCAAAAACCTCCCTCTAAACCACAAACCACAAAACCATCACACAAACCCCCAAAACTTAGCTTTGCTTTTGAGATCAATTTTGTTGAATTCAAATTCCTGCGATAGCCCAAGTGTGAGACACATTGCAGAGACAACTGATGTGTTGCTCACCATGACTTTTAGAGAAGGGGGCAAAAAAATCAATAGCGGGAAGAACGAGGCCAAAAAGAGACCCCAATGGCCTCTGAATCACAGTGTAGTAAGTACTGTGAAAAAAACGTAACATTTTCCATCTCCCACAACTCCACCCCCTTGAAAAAACCCTGTGGTACAAGCTACATGCACTGCTTGGTGGAGTGCTGAGGAGTTCCATTCTACCAGCTGTCAGGAAATTGTTCAAAATGAAAACACACCCCTCCAAAATAGGTCCAGGGGTGTTACACAAGTGGGCTAAAATAAAACAGAGCTTCCAGTAGAGGAAGAACCTGGATATAGTGTGGTCCAATACAAACCAAATAATGATTTCTTATTCTGTTGGATTTGCATGGCAAGGTGTTGGTAATGGAGAGGCTACAGAGGTGGCTTCTATGAGAAGATGCCAGAAGCTTCCTCCATGTCCAAGAAAGCCAATACCAGATGGATCCAAGCTGGATCTTCTGCTGGCCAAGACTGAGCCTACCAGCCACGGTGGTGGCACCTCTGAAATAATGTGAGAAGGGGAAAAACCTGTGCACAGAGAGGAACAGGTCTCTAGACATAGAGGTCAGTGAAGGAGGACATGGAAGAGATGCTTCAGGCGCTGGAGCAGAGATTCCTTGGCAGTTTGTGGTGCAGACCAGAGGCCATGGAGGTCCACCATGGAGCAGAGATCCACCTGCAGCCCTTGGAGAACTCCACACTGGAACAGCTGGAGGAAGTTGTGACCCTGTGTGGAGCCTGTGCTGGGAAGGCTCCTGAACTATGGCCTGAAGGGAGGAGACCACTGGAGCAGTTTTGCTGGCAGGATTTGTTACCCCAAAGGGGACTCATGCTGGCTTAGTCTGTTCCTGAAGGACTGCATCCCATAGAGAGAGACTCTTACTAGAGAACTGTGGTTTGTGGGAAGGAGTCACACTGGAGAAATTTGTGAAGGACTGACTCCCGTGAGAGTAATCCCACACTGGAGCAGAGGTAGAGTATGACAAATCCTCCCTGTGAGGAGGAACAGCAGATACAACATGTGATGAGCTGACTGCAGCCCCCATTCCCTGGCCCCTGCACCCCTGTGATGGAGGAGATAGAGAAATTGGGAATGAGGTTAGGTCCAGGAAGAAGGGAGGGGTGGAAGTGAGATGTTCTAAGATTCGGTTTTATTTCTCATTACCCAGTTCTTACTTGATTGGTAATAAATTAAACTAATCTCTCCCAGCTCATTCTGTTTTGTCCATGATGGTAATTGGTAAGTGATTTCTCCCTGTCTTTATCTCAACCCACCAGCCTTTCATTGTATTTTCTCTCCCTGATCACCTGAGGAAGGGAGAGAAAGAGTGGCTTTGGTGGGCACCTGGTGTCCATCCAGGATTAAACCACTACAGTCACCTGCTGAAAGACTTTCTTAATGGTAACCAACAGACTGGATTATCCTTCCCACCATGCACCCCCAAATCTCTGCTGAACAAGCCCAAACTCATCAGTTACAGGCTGCAGAAATACAACTGGAAGCAGTGCATCAGGAGGAGCCAGCTCTGCTCAGAGAACCTGAGGCAGAAGCTTTGCAACTTTGTGCCATCCCTTGCCAAGACTCTCTTGCTTTTCCTTGAGGTTTCCAGGCCAAGTTTCTACAAGTTCATGACCAGTTCTGAGTCAGCAAACAATGTCAAATTAAAAGGAAAAAAAACCAGAGCAAGTTGTTAATCTCAGTTGGAGATGCTAAAATATCTCCTTGTCTTTGAAGGGAGCTGTGTAAGGCACTGGTGTGAAATCCAGTGCGAAATCCAGGAGCAGGCGATGTTTTCACATGCTCCTTTTCCCTCCTCTTGCTACATATGTGAGTAGTTCCCCCTCACCAACTTAGTCTGTTTTTCATCCTCGCTCTTCCCTCTTAACACAACTCATTTCCCTTCTGTCTCAGAAACATTTCTCTCAATGTCTCTGCAGTTCACTGCAGCCCATCTGCCTTCCCCTGGTCTGTCCACCAATTCAATCATTCTTTGTGTAAGGACAAGAAACCCTCCTGTACGGGCTAAAAAAAATTCTCTAATCAAGGATAAAATCCTTTCTTGATCCTGGCTACATGCAAACTCAAATCCTTGGTTCAGCAGATCATCCTGCAGGGCTTCTATATCCCTGCCCATAGCTGCAGCCCCAGCAGGAGTGACCCCAGGGCCTCTTGTCCTACCAGTGCTGGTTGGTGACACCTGCCATGCAGTGACGTCCTTAGCCCAGAATGAGATCCTGTGGTTTGAGCTGGAAAACAAAACACAACTTCTTACCAGAAACCCTCTGTGTCATGCTCTTATTACATACTTAAATCATAGGAAACTTTTATCACTGTCAGTTGTTGGAGGAAAAAACTGCTCATTTTAAAATACCCATGAGATGTGATACGGGCAGTTTTGCATGAGGATATGAATAATCAATTTTTGGAATGATGCAAGGAGCAGCTCTTTCCTCATCTTGCACCTTGACTTGTTACTTAAAATTGCTGCTTGAAACTTCTGTTTCTGCAAACCAATTTTTTGTAGAGATAATCCCTTACATGGAGAAACTTAAACCCTGGACTCCTTGCTCACTCTGTTAATTGGACCAGAGAGACCCTGAGCGATTCCCCTTAAAGGGAGGAACTCCCTGCTGCTGGCAGTGGCTGAAGCATTTACTACAAGGGGGAAAGGGTGCACATGTGAGCCGTGGTGGGGGGCAGCAAGGACTGTAGCCATACCCAATTCTGCATGCCCAGCCTTCCAGTGTTGCGGCTGTACCTCACACTGATGACACAATGCTCTCCAAGCACAGCAGTGGGATGACACAAACTTGCCACAGCAGCCCTTAAGCACTCTGAGCTCCAGGGCTTGCTGTTTTCCTCCAACAATTGCTGAAATGGATCCAAATATAATATGAGAAGTGATGTTGTGTCAGTTGCTCTAAGAATAAATGTTCGTTTTTGTGTTTTGTCTTGTTTGGAAAACATATTTGTGTTGTGGGGTTTTTTTGGTTTTTTTTTTTAAAGTGTGGTCCAGGATGAAAAATAACTTTTTTGGTTATTGAATGAAAAAGCTCTTAGTATCAGGGGATAATTGTTTCTAATCCATGTAGGTCAGGGTTAACATTGAGTAATTCTTAGCTAGGCTAGTTAATGACCATGTTATGCAAAGAATTTCTGTTTCCAAACCAATCCAAGCCAAAGGTTCTCCTCAGCAGTATCATAAAATCACAATGACGTCCCTCAGAGAAGAAAAGGGATAAACGTGCATGTAGACTTTATTAATTATAAATCTTTGCTTCTCATTATGATTTTCTCCTTTTTTTCATGCTGACTTGGAATAAAGGAAAGGTTTCTCTTTGTCCAGTCATACTGTAGACAATTACCCCATTTTGAAAATGCGGCAACAAAATTTGTGAAGTTGTATTTTAGTATTGGCCAAATGTTTTTTAGTGCTTTCAACAGTGACCGGCTGGAGAAAGAACACACAGATGCTGTTTAACTTACAATTCTGGTTTGCTGTGGCATTCTGACAGCTCCATGAAATGCTATGTCTTTTTGTTTTGTGTTTTTGTTTTGAGAGACAAGCCATTTTTTGAGGCTCAAATGGCATTTTGCCTCTCAGTCCTTTTCCAGTTGCCACTAGTGCTGATCATGTTAAAAAAACCTCAGCAAAACAAAAATTCATCTGAGCCGTAATCCATCACCTTCACTGAGATGCTCATGTTTCCCTTCATCTCCCTAATCCTCAGCAAAGAGCAAAAGGGAAGAGCATGGAGGAAAAGAGGCTAGGAATATGCTTTGCTTGTCCCTAGGTGCTGTGTGTTGGCTGATGGTGAGGTGACCAGCACCACAGAGGACACAGAGGAGATGTAGTGAGGAAAGGCTCAAGCATGAGTGAGTGAGCATGGGCACTAAAATGCCAGAACTGACTTTAAAGGTCTCAGCACACATGAATGGGACCACAAGATGCAGAATGACTGGACAGCATGTTTTTGTGGAAAAGTCATTAGTGAAACCAGTGAGACATGTGGGTTTTTTTTCTTGCACAAAGGTATATTTCACAGTAGCCAAGAAAGCCTTGTTGTGGGACAATAGAGGAAAGTGGATAGACTGGAACCAACCTTGTGAGCCTTCTGAAAAGGTGTTGGCCTGAATCCAAAAGTAGTGGATAAGAACCTGTGGAGAAGGGAAGTGAAACATTCATTCCTTTTTTCATATCTCTACTGTACACACGGGTTGAACAATAGCCTTTAGTACTATTTCTAAAAAATTGTTTAAAGCTCTGACAGGAATGTGTGGTGGAATGTGCTTTTCTGTTGTACTTTTCCTCATTTTGAACTTGGATGTTTGTGTGGAGGTATCACCACCACCCTCAATTTCCTTGGGAGTAGAGAGGAATAGGTAAACCTGTTTCTCAGACTAATGCTGGGGCTGAACAGGTTGGGAAAAGAATGGGAATATGAAAAGATACTGGCTCTTCAGCTCCCCAGGTAAATGTCCACTGGATGCAGAGGCTGCTCTTGCCAACACTTCAGTCATTTGCTCCAGAGCAGTTTGTACTAGTGGATTTGATGCCAAAGAAACAGTATGAGTTACAGGGAACTTTACATTTCCCACTTTAAGAGAATTAAAGTTGCCCCCTGTTTTCACTGTGGAACCTTTTCATGCCATCTGTCAAGGGTCATTCTATTGGGATACATCAGTGCAGCTCTGGCCAAGTAGCACAACACCTGTACCTGCAGGAGGAGGAAAGCAGGGAAAGGAGGTGTGAGTGCAGAAACACAGCTTAAATGTTTTCAGGCTGGATGGTTAAGGCAGATGTGCTGCACCTGGAGAAGTTACTTCAAGTGGAGAAGCATACTGTGGGCAGCTTTCTGGGATATTTCTAGGAATCACACAAAAACATCAAAGATCATGCATAAGGAAATGTTATCAAGACTGTCCATGCAGAAACGAAGGGCTTTTCCATTCAAGTCAATGAGATCTTTCAAAAGGAAAGGAGGGTTAGTGATACAATTTGGACATTGTGTGTTAAGAAAGAGCAAATTTCCTGGATCAGGAACTCTTCCTTTGTTCTTCTGCTCTGTTAAAGCATAGTAAGTTTTTTCTCCCCTTCAGGATGAAGAGTCTCAGAGTCCTTAATTAAAGCAAAAAATTATTGCAGTGTTTGAATTGTATCACTGTTCATTGTGAAAACTTCCTCTTTAAAATAACAGCAGCCCAAGATTATAATGAAAATAGACATCAGATTGTTGGCAAAAGTTTGTTTTATGCTCTCAAAATGTATTTTGAATGCTTAGGTTTGTGGTTTTGTTTTCTTGCAGTAAACTTGCAGATAGTGGTCACCAAGAGTTAGTGGTCACCAAGAGTTTGCACAACCAACACCTGATGCAATGACTAAAATGAAAGGCAGAAGTATGAAAGTGGTGTAAATAATTGCAATGAATTTAATGTTTACGTAGAGAAACCCAAAAGAGATGTACTGAGATCATCTGTTGCTTGCTGGAAGATGCTGGCTCCACAAGCAGAGAGAAGTGCTGATTCAGAAAACACTCCCCTCTGAATGGAAGGGATAAACAAGTATGTACCAAATAAACTGCCTGCCTAATGCTGATCCCCACCTTTCCCTTGTGCATAAAATAAAACACATTGGAAATACTTTTCCTGCATATCTAGACCTTGGGCTTTGATTTTCCAGTGGGACGAGAGAAGCAAAGTACATGAAAAACAGAAAAAAGTTAATGATGTGCCTTGG
The DNA here is from genome assembly GCA_013390005.1 of Calyptomena viridis. Lineage (NCBI taxonomy): Eukaryota > Metazoa > Chordata > Aves > Passeriformes > Eurylaimidae > Calyptomena > Calyptomena viridis. The sequence goes on along the minus strand of WEIV01028616.1, from coordinate 43,772 downwards.
GGTCGGTCAGTCTCTCACTGCTACATTACTGGCACTTGTGTGGTTTAGGACAGAGATTAGAATTTAAGAGAGCCTTACAGGAATGGCTGCCCCAGGAGCACAGTGGATGTACTTGTTGGGAGAGGCTGGCTCTAATCTTTAGGTGTGACATGTGGATCAGCAGAGTGCTTTTGAAGGCAACGTCCTGTTGGCTCACACTTGCTGCACTTTGGTTTGCATCATGGAGCAGTCTCAGGGTGTGTGAACTGGGCGCATTTGGGTGATACTAAAGCAGAAGAGCTTCAAGTGGGCTGCAGGCACAAGTGGGCATTTGGTATCTGGGACAAGACCAGAGATAGTCCTTAGGAAAGACACCCCAAAGGGTATATAATGCACAAGTTGGGTCATCAGCCCCAGCTCTTTTGCACCTTAGTACAGACATGGCCAGTATGACCTTCTCTTCTCTTCTCTTCTCTTCTCTTCTCTTCTCTTCTCTTCTCTTCTCTTCTCTTCTCTTCTCTTCTCTTCTCTTCTCTTCTCGTCTCGTCTCGTCTCGTCTCGTCTCGTCTCGTCTCGTCTCGTCTCGTCTCGTCTATTGTTGTTCCCTGTACCCAAGGCTGTCTCAAGGACCTGCAGGCTGAAGAGTGACTTAGAGTTGATCTGGCCAGGATTGTACTCTTGGAGGTTGCTGTCCCTCTGTGGGAGATGTGGCTGGTGCTTGAAATTCAGAGAAGCAGAGAGCCCGGCACGTGGTTATGGCTTGAATTCTTACCAAAAGAACTTACTGGTGCACGCTGAGTATGTTCATTGCTTTGGTGACCCCATTTACAGAGGACAATGGCTAATTAAAGGGTCTTTTCCTTTCCCTGGACTAATTTTTCCCTATCTAGCCATGGCCTGGGGAAGGTCAACCAGGGAAGAACATAGAAATGAGGTGTAGGAGGTCATTAAGTAGCTGCTGATTTATCAGGCTGACATACCAAAATCTCAATAATAAATATGGTTTTGCTCCTTTTTAAAATTTTCATCTGTTAGGTTTTGACCTGAAAAGTGTCAGTATTCTCCTTTTTTTTTTCCTTTCTCCTGGCATGTTTTTAACATTGATAAAAAATGAACTCATGAACTTTGAACCTTCTGATTGATCACAAACTGAGAGGGATGATCTTAACCTATTCTACATCTTTTCAAAGACTGAATTTAGCAGGAGATCACAAAAAAATTTGAAAGAGGGGATTTGTAAGAGCTGCAGGAGTTCCTATTGGTTCCACCAAAAGTGGACAAACTTCACTGAGTATCCAACTTTGTAAGTCTCAAGAGCTTCTACATTTTTTCTTCACAACAGGGAAGTCAGTTTTTTCACAAAGAGAATTTTTACCCATATTGAGATACTTAAAAAATAATACACAATGCTCAAGAGGATCCCATTCACATGTGAAGAAAGAGCCCTTTTTCTGTATAAACAGAGGGAAAGTATCTACAAAACTCATGATAGCGTGGAGGTCACTGATGGTCATGACACTTAGAAAATACTTCAAAGCGTTCAGATTATCTACAATACACTCAACAAAGACTTATTATAACAACTTAAGAAAGGGTCATAAAACTTTATGTGACAGCTTCCCATATGGTTAGAGAACCACAAATACATTCTACTTTTCTGCTTGGTTATTCTTTCACTGAAGATTCCCCCAGGAAGTTTCATAGCTTAATTTTGGCAACAATGATTAATTTTATGTATTTCAGTTTGTACTTTGAAAAAAAATTATAGAGAAGCAAGATTTTCATTAAAATTATGAATTATTAGTTCACACACTCGATTGCATGTTTCTGAACTTCTTTCACAACCTGCTTTACTGACTCATTTGAAAATCCCTGTGGTAGAAAATAATAACTGGGATCAATAAAACTAAATCTGAAATCAAACATTTAAACTCAAGTTCAGGGCTAACTTGTATTATTTGAGAAGGAGGAGTGGTACTTATGACTCAGTGAGTTTTATGAGTTTATAAGTTTTAAACAGAAATTTACAATCAATGGAAATTAGTTAATATATTAACCTCTCAATATTTTGGGGTTATATGTGAATAAGAGGTTCTGTGTTTATGGAAGAACCTGACATTGCATGTAGAAGCCAACTCCTGAATAAAGCTGCAGCATCACATGCATAAAGGTTCTCAGCACATTTTTATTTAGTTTTAAATGAAAAACTCAACTTACAAAAGATTTCTGCCGGGATTACATCCTGCTTTTTAGTCATAGCTGTGTGGCCCTATACAGAGCACCAACCATTAATGTTATGGTAAAGCTTTTGCTGGGCTTCAGCACTGTGGCTGCAGCTCTCCCCACTGATCTGTTTCTTGTGGTGCAGGGATGTCCTTTCCTGCTTCAGCCATAAAATCATTCAAACAAATAACCAAACAGCACTTTCATTTGTTTCTGCTTTCTTTTCTAGTACTACAAGTATATTCTGTAAGTTGTGCCTCCTGTTGTATTATCCAGAAAATCAGGACAATAAATAGTAGTCAACAGGGAAAATACTAATGTTATGTTTGTTTGACACCAAACAGATAATCTTAGCACAGTCCAAGAGCTGTTTTAAAGCTTCCTGGCAAGACGTTACGATTTGGACTTTCAATAGTACCATGAGTGTAGCATCATGTTGCAAATGGTAGAACTGCACACTCATAAAAATATTTATGACTCTCTTAGGAAGGCTGCAATCAGGAATTTATTGTTATTGCTGAAATACTCAAGCTTAGCATTTGAGAATCTTTCCTTACATAGAAATCAGTAAGTTTAGTGCCATATTTAATGTTTGCAGAGTTCCCTGAGAACCTGAAAGAGGTGAATATGTAGGAGAGTTCCTAAATAATAACCAGAATTTAATCAGCCATGCACATATTAAGAGATTCTTTTCACACAGAAACAGAAACTTTCTAAGAGTGAACAGTTTCTTTAAAACAGTGCAAATTTCATTTTTTTTCTTCACAGAAAGCTTGACATTTCAAATGAGTGCCTAGCTAACATCTTTTGCATTAATTGTCTCTGTGTGACATTTTTGCTGCTTAGGAGTTCTTATTCAGCTAGTAATGCAAAAAATTGTATTAAAATACCTATTTTCTGTCTTGAGAGAAATTACCATGGGAAGTGCTGCTAGTCAGAAACCATTGATTTGCACCCTAAACTCAAAATTTTCTAGACTCTTAGACCTTTCAAGCAGAGTTTTCACTCTATTTAGGGTATAATATGGTTATGGTACTTAAAAATTATGTACATGAGGCTTGTTTAACAAAAGAGGAACATAGTCTTCCTATGTTTGAAGGGAAGGAAAAGGTATTGAAATGTAAGGATAAGATGTCTGCCTCTGGGCAGCAGCTGCAACAGTAGGTTGTCTCTCATGATCCATTCTGTTAACCTTTAGATAAAAAAAAAAAAAAAAAGACTGGAATCAGAGAAATGGCAAAAGCTTGAGCTTGGCTTCAGCAGTCAGACATCCACTCACACCAAGGTTTTTTCTCAGGCAGTATGTGAAGTAGGCAATGAACTCTCCAGCTAAAGATTATACTTCTCCAAAGAGTCCTTTAAACTGTCAGAAATTCTGGGAAACTATTTGCTTTTCTGAAGATCAGAGTGACCAGGAACCTCTCCTTCTCCAAGAGTTTCTCTACTGTTCTTCTGACCAGCCCCACACAGACCACTCAGGGAGCTGGTGTGTGAGTGGAGTCCATCCACCTGGCTCAGTGTCAGAGAAATCAGATAAATCAATGCCTCTTGCTTCAAATTCCACAAGGAATTGCATGAGTTTCAAAAGAAATACATGTGTGCTCTTGATGGGAAAACCCCCAAGATTTTCAGAATGCCTAAATAATTAAGATTTTAACCTTTGTCCAACAAAAACAGTCAGTGTGTGCAGCAAATCCAGTGTGAGCAACACTACCTCTTTCTCATTTTGTAATGTTGTTGTGCTGATCTCTTTGGACGAAATTATAATAACCTAACTTTTACAATGAGAAAATGTTCAGCTTGCACTAGTAAATAGGAGTACTCCATAGCCTCAAACAGTAATTATTACATGACATTATCTTTCTATTCCTAGCATTAGCCTTAGAACAGGGTTTCTTTGAAGGAGCCTTAAAAGCTGTTTTTAGTTGTTAAATGTAGTGTAATGTTGAGATTTTAGGCAAGGACCATCATATTTAACTATACATTTGAGTTTTTTTCCTTTAATCTAAGAGATATAAATATGAAATTGACTCCTATTTTGCTCTAATGGAATTGAATCTTACTTGAAATTCCTTGTAGTCCTTTGGCAAATTTTCAGGATCACATTTACATCTGGAGTTAAGTATGTTAGTAGTAATGATAGTTCACTTTATGGTTAGTCTATTTCAGCTCATCCATAAACACCTGATTTAAATTTTGGGCTATAAGCAACTGACTACTGCTTACTGTCATTGTTGAAGACACTCTGATACTGCTGGCTGGTAGTTATTGCTAAAATACAAATAGTACAGTAGTACATAAACAAGTATTTTTTTCAACTCATTATTCATTTGCTTCCCTTTGTTCATCTGCATAACTCTGTACATATTTTATTGGCTTTGTTAGAGTCAGTAAGCTATCTAGTTAAAAGTAAATAAGTCCTTTGGCAGTCCTCTAATGTATGAAAGGGCAAAGTGTGAGTGTGATTTTTGTTTTGCTGTAACTATTGGTAACTCCTTTACTTATATTTTCCTTCAACTTGTCCAGTGAAAATGATTTAATTTAATATAATTTTCACTGATTATTAACTTTTAAACTTTGGTTTAGCAACTTGAATATTAAATCAACAACTCTGTGAAATATTCTGTTCTACACATGCTATCCCATTGCAGATTTTGCTTTAAAGACCTCACAGTGACAGGGGACAAGTCTGTGCCCATGTGAGAAGATGAGGAAATACCATCTGATTTGCTTCTGTATCTGCATCCCTCATCCCCAACAAAGACTTTGCTTCTAGATGCAGGTGAGAACTGAAGGGAAGTAGATGTTTCTGCCTCCAGAAGAAAAGGAAGATTGTGCAAGGGAGAGAGGCAGACAGACAAGTGCTTGTGAATCCCATTGGTAACTAATTGTTACCAAGTGTTCCTAATTAATTTCTGCTGTTACTCTCAGGGAACCAAAACTCCTCAGGGTCTTCCCTGTCACTGCTTGCAAGGTGATGAGAATACATCTGGCTTCCCTAAGTGCTCCTGAGGCAGTCCTTGGTGATCCAGAGGGCTGACAGGTCTTACTGTGGATGCAGAGCAGTGCCATCCTTTCCTGGTACATATCACACTAGTAGCTACCCAATCCCTGTGATGTGCTATTAGTTGTAGGGCTGAAAAAATCTGCATGGTTAGGTTAAAGACTTCGATAAAACCATTAAAACCCCTCCAGGAGAGGCTCTGCTTCCCTCTCCTGTGCAATGTTGGTGCCTATTCCTGGTGTTTCCAGCAAGTTAGGCCTTTGCATGTGTCATGCCTATGTATATGAAATAAAGGATGCAAAAAAAAGGCCTTAAGAGAGCCCTTAAATGCTCTCCTTTGAAAGGCACTGAAATGCTCTGTCAGCCTTCTTGTCATCCACGTTCTCCCCACTGCAGCCTGGTGGAGGTCATGCCTGCACAGTGATAATGAAACACATTCAGCTCAAAATGACCTGCCCTTGTTTCCCTCCTGCTCCTTTGGCTGGGAGCTTTCTGCTCGTGGGGGTGGAGGTCACCCACCCCATGACCCCCAGGATGGGGCAGAACAAGGAGGATCATTCTCCCACTCCATGGGCTGACTTAGGTTTTTCAAAGACCAGGATGCAAAGTGATTTACATTCCTAAAATGCAAGTCATGTTCTTTTGCAACTGGGATGTGGGCTTCTAGCTTGGAAGTAGTTTTAAGGAAGGGCCAAATTTGTGTAGCTTCTGAGAAAGGGAAAGCAGTTCGCTGGGGACAGTGTGAGTGCAGCCAGTGCTAATTCCCAATGCACAGAGGCTGAAAGCTGATCTATGACAGGAGTTAGCACAACCTGGGTGTAAAAATCAACCTCTTTGGCTGTATTTGCTCTGTGCCATTTTTCATACATGTGGTTTCAGCATCTGTTGTAGACAAGCCATTTTCCTGCTACAAATTTTCTGCTCCAATATTATCTAGGATTTTCTAAGTATTATCTAAGTTATGAAACCAGATCAACATTTACTGCATTTCCAGATTTTCAGTCATTTTGAATGTACCTGTGTTCTAGAGTATCCTTTCTTGTCATGCTTTATGAGAGTCCAGTCCTTCATTGAGCAGCCTATAAAAGCTTAATCTGTTCTCTCAGTGCTATCAAATCCTGGCAGTGCAGATCTTCTATTTCTTATTTAAATTTATGTGATCGATGAAACTTTCCACAAGCTTTACATGTTGGGGATTTTTAGCAGCATAATGCAGCAACAATTTTGTTTTGTTTTCACAAGTGCTGACCTCACTGCCTAATTATTCATGTTGCAAAATACTCCAGGAGTTGGTCAAGTCATCTTCTAAACACCTCTTTGAGCTGGGAGTCCTCACCAAAACTTTAGTTGCTCAGGCACAGATTCTTTGACAAGGTTAAAACACAAAAATGGGCAAGATTATTTTTGTATTTCTTTCACTTAGTTTCTCTTTTCCAGTGAGTTAAAGGAAACGGCAAACTGGGCCCTGAACTGACAGGAGTCTTTCCTGTTTGCTCACAGGCAGTGGATTCTACACAGCAATATGTAGCCTCCTGGCAAAAAAAGATGTGATTTACCTCCAGAAGCACACTCTAATAGTGACATAATTACTGAAATTCACATATTTTGAGACCTGGGTAGCTTATTTGCTTACAAAAAACTTCATTTTATTCTTTCCACAAAAATAACTCTTTCAGTATGATGTTAAGCACTATAGAAGTTTAAGTTATTTGTAACAGTTTTAGCCAGCAGCTCATTCACTGCCCAAGAGTCTGTGTTGGAAATCTGATGAAATACCATGGCTTACCACATGCAGCTCAGCTAAAGTGCAATATGACAGGCTCTGAAAATTTGCAAACCTGGCTATAGCACTGTGGGTTACTTCTGGCTTTACTGATTCAGCACCTGTTTGATTTCAGTATGCAATGACTTCTGTTTCAATATCTTTATGAACAGCTTACATACTCTTTTATACCTTACTTACGAGATAAAAAAACCTGTCAGGTATCTCTTAAAAGACAGAACTTATTACTGGAATCTTACAAGCTTCACAGATGTCTGCCTTTTTCAGATTTGGTCCTGGAAGCTGAACCATGTAGGTGCTGAGTTAGTGACATGTTTTGTATGTGTTTTTTCTAAGAATGAATGGTAGGATTCTTCTAAAGGAATGGCAGGCTTATAAATAAAAAAGCAGAAACCCAATTCTTACACAGAAAAATCAAGAAAACTTACATTTCAATTTTAGTGTAATTTCACAACAGCTTAGCTGTTTCTTAGTGTAACACAGTGTTATCTTTTTTGAAGTCAAAATTGATGTGTATGGTCATGAGGAAAGGTTTGTCCCTGTAAAGAAGGTGGCAGACAAGGGACCTATGAGGCAGAAACCAAAGTTTGCACTGCAGCCAATAGGGAAAAGAGGAAATCTCATCTAACCCATCCCAGCAGCTCCTGTGTCATCTGCTTTATGCCAAGGATGATAGTCAAACCTGCAAGCTGTGCCAGTGCTGCCTGGTGCACCACCCACTGTACATGTACATTTGCTACTTAAGCATCTGATTCCTCAGCATTTGTTCTGCCACTTCGTACCCACATTTCTGAAATCAAAGGCACTGCATGCCTGGTTTTAGGAATATAATCTGACTTCGTCTGTCCAGACAAAACAGGCACTTTTTGTTACTTCTTGTGACACAGTAGTGGTGATTTCTGTTTCTCAGACACCCTCAGTTTGTCAGTAAATCCAAGGTCAGGTACATTGGGGTGTTAGCTCACAATGATGTAGGCTAAATCCTTGGTATACCCGTGTTTTGAGTTTATAAAAGTCATACTTAAACCAGCTATTTAAAAAATTCAAACCAGAAACTTACTCCAAATATATGCTAATGATAACTTGCTTTTCTTCACAGTGTAATATCTATTGCAGATTTTGCTTTATAGGACTGTTGATGTCAAAAGCACTTAAAAATATTAGACTAAAAATCTGTAACTAATTAAAATATAGGTCAAGAGTTGATATTTCATATCTTCATGATCTTGTTGTTTGAACTCAAATCATATATGGAGCTTTTTCTATAAAGCACTTTACCACTTTATGCATCTGTTAAAAGATTCAGAATGGAAAAATTCAAGGTGTGTCTTGTGTGAAAAAGCCCAATAATAAATTCCTGCTGCTTCAGCACATTATTTTAACAAATATATTGAGTGGAAAGACTGGCTGAAGATTTAACATGCTACTTAAATTCTTACCCCCATTATTCTCTGAACTTTCAAATAAAAGCCATGCAATTTGTATGAATGGATTCTGAAATTTCCGTTGTTGGTTCAGGTGTTCAAATTAAGCTCTCCTTTCAATCAAAGCTTGGCACTTAATTCAAATTTCAAAAAATGAACTAAAAGAGTTTTATTCTCTCCTTTTAAGAAAAGTATACATATATATTTTATCACATCACAAAACACTTTACATAATACAAATATAACTTATTTTACTTTGCCCTAGGACAACTTCCATTCTGTAGTAAAATTTATTTTATTATCAGAAAAGCATGGTGAAAAGTGTTACACAGCTGAAATCCTGAAATGATGAGTGGATTCCCAGCACAAGGCTTGTGACTTTCATTGCAATAATTATATTTCTTTAAGAGCTTCCCTTGCATGTAAAAAAACTTTAAATAAAGCTGTGTAAGGTAAGTTCCAACAGGGTGATCACAGAGCCTAGAAAGGAAAAGGCAGTATTCACTGTGGGCTTAGACTGCACGAAAAAAGTGGATTTGGAGAATTTCTTATACGCAGTGATCACTCACCTGGTTCGAAGTCAGGTTTCCAATGTGATACTGCCATTGCCACTTCTGTAGGGAGGCTTCACTGTGCATTGCTTTCATAAGGTAAGTAATTCCAATCCAAAGACCAGAGTCTGGCCAAGGAAATATGAAATTTAAACATTGTCAGAATGGCTTTTCTTACTTACCTCGAAATTAAAGCTTAGAAGGAAACTCTTCCGTCCCACAACCCTTTTATTTTTAAACATTTCAGCACATTTCTTTTCTACAGCTGGATGAAAACAAAACCATTTGAAGCTTTTTGATAAAAACAGAGAGAGGAGAAAACACTCCCTTCATGCTTTTATTAAATCTGCTGCTTACGAGGCCTCTTGCCTGTAGGATGCTTCTTTCTCCTCCTCTGGACCTGGTCATGCCAGGAGAAGGGCAGCTACCTATTCAGGAGGGAAAATGAAGGTTTGCTCCACCATTTTTCTCAGGAAAAAAAGCATTTTCTCATCCTTCATATCTTCTGGACAGAAAATTCCAGGCTTCTGGAAGGGCCCTTTGGATACTTACCTTGCCCCGGTTTTAACTGAATCTGGAGACATATGTGATCATGTCCTACTTACAAATAACCAGCTTCTGTCTCCAACAGGTCTTTAGACATGCGGCCTGTGTGGGAAAAAAAAATGATTTTTATAATATGAATATTTGGTATTCAACTGACATCAGACTATTCAATATGCCAGGACCTTCTTAAAAAGCCTGATATACTGTAAATGGACTGTTTTCTCCCCTCTAAATTATTCTTGTATAATTTGACCTGTTTTAGTTTTGCTCCTTAGAAAATGAACAAAGATAATAATTCTTCCTAGCTTCAGAGGTTATGGTGGTTGTAGTTCCCCTTTCTCTCTTTCTAGAAGGACTTTGTTTACTCATTGGCATTAAAAATAATCTGTAATTCTCAAATGGTTTCCAGCATCAAATTTGTTCTTGAAAGCTGTGACTGCACTGACAAATGAAAGATAAATGACCGTTTGCAAAATCTTGGTCAGGTTCATTTCTAGAATATCGAAAAG